>PVHP010033893.1:0-19473 GCA_004024765.1 Zapus hudsonius
TTTTTTTTTAATATTTTGTTTATTTGAGAGAGGGGGGGTGCACCAGGCTTCCAGCTACTGCAAATGAACTCCAGACACATGAGCCCTCTTGTGCATTTGGCTGTATATGGGCACTGGGGAATCAAACTCGGGTCCTTCTGTGTTGCAGGCAAACACCTTAACCACTAAGCCATTTCTTCAGCCCTGGTTGTTTTTTTTAATTAACACATGGATGGCTATTTTAAAATCCGTGTCCTAATTGTCACAACCACAAGTTAGAGATATTTGGCAAAGAATGATAGAATAACTTGTCAAATTAAAACAATCTCCCTCCTGGAAGAATTTCGTAGATACATGTGCCTGCCACCTGTTATTTATTGATGGCGTTGGGGTAACATTCTGGAGGCTGCTGGGGTCTTCATTGCTATCTGACTTTCACCCCATAACTCTCTGTGGGTGCCCTGGGAGGTCACCAGGGACAGCTAGCTGTGGTCTGTCCTAACTCCCTGCTTCTTCACTCAGAGTTCTGTTTCCGGGGCAGGTTGCTAACTGTCCCTTCCAGCTTGGACTCACCGACCCCTATCCCCCCCCCCCCAGCTGATTCTGGGTTTTGAAGTCTGAATGAAGCCACGCTGCTACACAGTAAGACTCTCCCTCAGCCTTTCCTGTTTTTGTTCACGTTGCAAGTTGCAAAGCTGTAACACAAAGAGAAGGGGTTGCCAAGACAAATAGTGACCGTGGCTTTTGCAGACACATGGTCACAGGCCTTATAAAATAGCCAACTTTCCAGAGTCAACATTGCACACTTTTCAGGAAAGCTCAGCCATCCGATGTCAACCCGCTTCGTGGTATAAGAACACATCTCTAGAAATGTTGAGTTGGTATCTAAATTTATTTTTTAAATGTTTTTTATTTATTTTGCAAGGAGGAGAGAAAGAGAGAGAAGATGGGCACACCGGGTCCTCTTGTCGCTCACTACAAATGAACTCCAGATGCAGGTGCCACTTTGCATCTGGCTTTACTTGGGTTCTGGGGAATCGAACCTGGGCCATCAAGCACTCAGTGAACGTGCTTCTTATGTTTGCAAATACTGATTTCCATCAACCCACCTTTCCCTTGCTGTTTTCCTTAGCAGCCTGGCCCTTGAAAACAACAATGTGAGGTGACTGAATGTGCTGTTTCAGATCAGTTTTCAATGTCTGAGAACTTGGAACTTTCCTCTGTTTCTGCATTTCATTTCCCTCTGTATTTCCTTCGTGTCCGCAGCCGGAGTCCCTGGACCATTCCAGCCACATCCTGGTCCCTTCCCCTCACTTTCTTCATTTGTTTCCAGTGTGTGTCTTAAAATACAGAATGAAACTCAACCGAGCCTATGTGGAAATGGTGACATCATTGTCAGGGTGACATTTTATACCTCTTCTCAGAGCCGAATATGGGTGGGTTCAGTGATTCGCCTGGGCTGCCCAGGATCTCCTGTGCGATTCTAACCTAACATAATCCCAAGACTGCTGAAGACCAAAGCCAGCCAGGGCTGGGGAGATGGCCCTGAGGTTGAGGTGCTTGCCTTCAAAGCTTAACTACCAAATGCACAAAGTGACACATGTGTCTGGAGTTTGTTTGCAGCAGCTAGAGGCCCCGGTATACCCATGTTCATTCTCGCTCTTGCTCTCGCTCTCTCTCTCTCTCTTTCTCTCTCTCCCGCTCTCTCTCGCTCTCTCGCTCTCTCTCGCTCTCTCGCTCTCTCTCTGTCTCTTTCCCTCTTTGTAAGTAAATAAATAATTTTTTTAAGGTCAGCTGAAGGATTCCATTTTGGACTTCACCGTGCTACCAGTGTGATAAAGCTAGCACTTACTAAGGCAAGGCATATTAAGCAATCGTCTCCAGTTTTAATCAATATTAATATAATCACAAAAAAATTTACTCAGTTGTCAAAGGACTTGCTTGTGAAGCCTGATGGCAGGAATAACAACTCATCATTTGCCCATTAAATAATGTAACTCATGATGGACAGTTTAAAAAAAAAGCCTGATGGCCCAGGTTTGATTCCTCAGTACCCAGGTGCATGGATGCTTCTAGAGTATGTTTGCAGTGGTTCTGGTTCTCTCTGTTTCTCTCTCAAATAAATAAATTAATTATTTTATTAAAAAATATGCAATCACAGACCCTCCAAGGCTCAGGGTCCATTGCAGAAAAGGCGGTAGAAAGAAAGAGCCAAAGGAAGGTGTTGTGGTCAGCTTTCTAGTTGCTGCGCAGAAAGAACCTAAACAAAAGCAGCTTGTGGAGGAATGGGTTTATTTGGCTTAAGAACTCGAGGGGAGACTCCATCTGGCAGGGAAAATGATGGCATGAGCAGAGGGCTGGACATCACCTCCACCACAGCACTGCAAACAGCAGCAGGAAGGTATGCCAAACACTGGCAAGGGGAAGCTGGCTTATAACACCAAAAGCCCACCCCCAACAACACAACTCTGGTGAGGTTGTAATTCCCTAACTGCCATCAACTGAGGATCAATCACTGAGAACACATTCGTTTGTTTGTGGGGGACACCGGGATCAAACCATGACAGAAGGATAGGACTGCTTACAATACAATCTTCAAGACACAAAATGGTCTTGATATTCATGACCTCGCAGTGCCTGACACGACCTCCACAAGACCTTCAGAAGGGGGAAAAGGTGGTGACGTCAAAACAAAAGAGAGACTTATTGGAGGGGGGAAGGTATTCAATGGAGGGTGAATTTGAGAGGGAGAGAAAGGGCATCGGAAAGGGAATTATCATGGTTGAATTGTCTATATATTTTTGGAAGTTGTCAATAAAAAGTTTAATATATATATATATATATATATATATATATATAATCACAAAAATTGTCCCAACTACTATGTAACAATGAATGTCCTTGAAAATTGTTCTGCCATAAATTTCTTAAATGAAAATTTAATAAAATAGGGTATGAGAGAAAGGGGAGGGGAGGGGAGGGGAGGGGAATGACTGAGAACCAAATATAATGACATGGATCTATGAAGATGTCATGTACTAACCTAAACATCTTATTCTAAAGACTATGTAAGAAAATAACTTGTAGCTCTTCTATTCATTCCAATGACTTGTAGTTCTTCTACTCATTCCAAATTAAAGTATTTTTAAAGGGATGTTTCATAATTTGTCAAAAGCATATCAGTGGTCATAAAATTTTTTTTTCTTACATTCTCTGGCTCCATAACCTCGCCCTTGGGAATTTATTCCAAGAACATAATTTGAAAGAGAGTGAAGCGCATATGGACAGATGTTTTCTGTGTAGCATTGTATATATTGGAAATGACCCAAATGCTCAATAATACGGGAACAATTTTATAAATTTTGGTACATCAATTTAACAAAATTGTAAGCTGCCACATATAATCGTAAATTTTGAAAGTTTGTGATACAGCAAGAAACAATTATTTTAAGGGAACAGACTACAAAATTCCATGTATTCTAAAAAACTTAGGCACAAAAAGTATTTAAAGGAAAAAATTAGAATTAGATGTATTTAAAGTTAGAACTTATGTATGAATTTTTTCTTTTTATTTCTTTAATTGTTTAAAAATCTCTATGTTTAGTAAATACTAGGGACAAATATCTTCCTTTATTGACTATTTTTAAAAATTTAGGGGCTGGAGAGGTTGCTCAGTGGTTAAGGCACTTGGGGCTGCAAAGCCTAATGACCTGGGTTCAGTTCCCCAGTGCCCACATAAAGCCAGATGCACAAAGTGGCACATGCATCTGGAGTTCATTTGCAGTGGCTGGAGGCCCTAGTGTGCCCATTCTCTATCTGCCTCTGTCTCTCTCTTTCCTTGCAAATAAATAAATAAAGATAGTGGAGCCAGGCATGGTGGCGCACACCTTTAATCCCAGCACTCAGGAGGCAGAGGTAGGAGGATCGCCATGAGTTCGAAGCCACCCTGAGACTACATAGTGAATTCCAGTTCAGCCTGGGCTACAGTGAGACACACTTCGAAAAACAAACAAAACAAAAAATTAGCAGAATTGAAACTTTGAACTCAGGACCTCACTCCTGCTGGCAAACATTTTGATATTGAGCTGCAGCCCTAGACCTGTGTGCGCATGTGTGCCACAGCATGTGTGGAGGTTAGAGGGTCAGTCCTGGCCTTCCACCTTGTATAAGACAGGGTCTGTCCTGTGCTGCTGATTCGCCTGATTGTTCCCCATGGTGATGGGTGTGTTAGGATTATGTGTGTGTGCACTGCTAGTATCCAATTTCATGTGGGTTTGGGGGCTCTGGATTCTGGTCCTCGGGCTGTGCAAATGCCTTTTACTATCATTAAATGGTGCAAATTCCAAAAACATTGACAATTTTTTTTACGTCAGACTTCCTGCCTAAAGTGCATGCCTTTAATCTTGGCATTTGATAGTGAGTTCAAGGCCAGCCTGGGACTACAGAGTGAGTCAGTCTGGCCTAGAGTAAGACCCTCCCTTGGAAAAACCAAAATTTAAAAAAAAAAAAGAAAGAAAATTGCAATTTGTGTCTCAAATTATAATAGTTATTTTTGCATGTGGGATCTTGTTAACATGCTGGTTCTAATTGCGTCAGTCTCCTAGGGCCCAAGATGCTACCTTTCTAACGAGCTCCCAGGGCTGGTACTGTAGTTGGTTTGTAGGTTACACACTGAGTAGCAAGGCCTGGAGCATCCCCTGGGGTATAGACGATGCGGCTGCCCCAACATCTAGTATGGCTGTCTGCCGCCTTGGCTCATGCCACAGTAACATTTCTGTGGAGTGGGAGCTCCTGGAGCTGAGGACATGCCTTAGCTGGTGACACGCTTGCCATGTCATCACCAGGCCTTATGTTTGGATCTCTAGCATCCCCATAAACCTGGGTGTGGTGACACGGGCCTGTAACCAGAGACATGGTTGGCTTGTTGTGATGGTTAAGTTTTGATGTCAACTTGACCTTTCAAGGAATCTTGGGTGGGTCTCTGAGGATGTTCACAGGAAGGCAGCCTCTCAGTAGGAGGCAAGATGTAAGGAAGCTCAAAGGAGCTAGAAGTAAACATCCTTTCCTGTGTGGGCAGTGCAGGAAGGAAAGTCCAGAGACTCAGGAAGCCATGAAGTCTGGGAAAGGGTTGTAAGACCCCACCGTAAGGCTATATAAAGGGGAAGAGATTCTCTCCTTGGCCCTCCTGCCTGTTTGCTGTACTGTGTGTGGTGTAGGTGGTGGGTTTTTCTCTCTGCTCAGACCCGCGAAAGAGGACCAGCCTCTTTCCCTTTTATGGGACTTCCCCTGGATCTGTAGCTTGAATAAATCATTTCCTCCCATAAACTGTGCCTGGTTTGGAGATTCATCCCAGTGGCGTGTGGCTGACTTCGACACTTGTCTAGCTCTGGGGTTGGTGAGAGACCCTGTCTCAAAGAACAACTTGAAGAGCAGTCAAAGAAAACGTCCAACGTCAGCATCTGGCCTCCATATGCATGCCGTGCTCACAGCCTGCATATACACCTGCACATACAGGTGCACCCACATGCATGCATACACACATGTGTGCACACATGCATGCGTACAGCATACCTTTTTTTTTTATGAGGTAGAGTTTCAATCTAGTCCAGGCTGACCTGGAATTCACTATGTAGTCTCAGGGTGGCCTTGAACTCAGAGCTTGTGCCAAGGAGTCCAAGCTATCCCGTGAGCGGATCACTGATGGTTGCCAAAACCCACTGTGACTTTCAGAAGGTAATGGCGCATGTCTTCCTTGCTTCCCCGCAGTGACCGAAGCTGGCTTTGGGGCTGACATTGGGATGGAGAAATTCTTCAACATCAAGTGCCGAGCGTCCGGCCTGGTCCCCAACGTGGTTGTGCTGGTGGCCACCGTGCGAGCGCTGAAGATGCATGGAGGCGGCCCGAGTGTGAGTTTCCACGCTTTTCCCCTGGGGGTGGCTCACCCCTGTAGTCCCTCTCTCTGAGTTACTCAGCTTCTAGAAAAGGCTCCTCTTCGTGGCTCTGCCTCCCAAGATGCTGTCAGCACACTGGATTGCAGAAGCCTGCTTCCAGTTTATACATAGAGAGTTCAGGCTTCAAACTCCAGACCTCGGGCTTGAGCCATCTGCTGTTCCAGAACTTTCTTACTCTTAACTCTGTCATTTTTAATCCCTCTTACCCATTTCGGTGTCTTTCCTTCTGAAACAACTCTACAGTAATGTTTTTTCTTTTTCCATGTTTTGGGGGTTTTCATACTTTTTTCTCTTTACAGCAATAATTTTATTCCTGTATTTCTTCTTCCTTATTTATTTGTGTGTGTGTGCGCGCGCACACTCGCGCGCGTGCAAGTGTGTGCATACAGGCACCAGGGTTCCTTGCTGCTGCAAGCGTGTACCACTTTTTGCCTCTGGCTTTATGTGGATACTGGAGAATGGAACCCCTCAGGCCAGCAGGCTTTAAAAGCAAGCGACTTTAACCACTGAGCCATCTCCCCCAGGTGTTTTTCTTTCTTTCTTTCTTTCTTTCTTTCTTTTGTCTGTATTATCCATAATCACATACATTGCATGAGCAAATCTTGTGATGGTAGCCCCATTACACTCCTCCCTGTTCCCACCCCACTGGAGACCCTCTTTGTGGGTGTATGGGATCAGTCCATGGGGGGGTTGTAAAGAGCACAGCAGGTAGCCAGGTGCCCCCCTTTGTGTATTGTTACTAAGGGGAGCCATGTCTCTGGATATTCTCCCCCACCACAGCTCTTACAATCTTTCCAACCCCTCTTCTGCTCAGTTCCCTGAGTCATGGTGGGTGAGTAAGTAAGGCTGCTTTATTGTTAAGATCTTAAGTGTCTCTGGACTTCTGCTTTGGCTTGTGTTGGATATCGGCGATATGTCTCGTTCATCTCACCTCTTTCTCAAAGGTTTCATTTGGGGCCTACACGATAGGCCCGGGATGGTTCATCTCTTGCCAGGATGTCAGCCATCATCCTGGGGTTTGTTGGTGCACTTGGATTGACCACGGCTCTCTAATTTTTTTTTTCCACCGAGCATTGAGTTCCAGTTTAGGTTCACTTCATAGTTCACTCTACACTACTTTTGGTGATAACCCTTGTAAACACTTTAGTTTGTGCCTACGTGGTATCAGAACACTTCTGTCTCAGAGGTGACGTGTTTTTTTCAAAGCTTCTTCCATGGCCAGGAGAAGGTCATCATCTCCCAGGTGAATCAAGGTCCTCCCGCTGCTCCTCACAAAACCCACCAACAATTCATAGACAAAGCTATTGAGGAACTCTGTGGGAAGGTGCTTACTTGGGCCTTGAAAACCCTGTGGTATTCACATCCCCAGTCAATCTCTCATTTGTTACGCACACTTCCTGTCCTTCCTTTGAAACTGTCCTGCCAACCCCACAAGGTATAGTGAGCAGCTAGGCCAGAAGGAAAACAAGACCACAGTCACTTTAAAATTACCCAGGATTCATCTGGCTCGGTGATGCTCTCTGTCTGCATCCCTCCCATATCAAACAGTCTTACTTCTGTTTTGACGATAATGAGCAACACTGAAACTTCTCAACACTGGCTCAAGTTCGAATCCCTCCCTCAGATCCCGATTTCACTGGGTGAGGGATGGGGCATCCCACAAGGTTTTCTGCTCAGCCAATTCTGCCAGCTGCTAGATTAAAGGTAGGTTGACCTTCCTCAAAAGTGACCGATGAGCCGGGCGTGGTGGCACACGCCTTTAATCCCAGCACTTGGGAGGCAGAGGTAGGAGGATCGCCGTGAGTTCAAGTCCAGCCTGAGACTACAGAGTGAATTCCAGGTCAGCCTGGGCTAGAGCGAGACCCTACCTCGAAAAAAAAAAAAAGTGACTGATGAAAGGGCTGAGGAGGTGACTCAGTGGTTAAAAGTGCTTGCTTGCTTGCAAAGTCTGCTGGTCCAGGTTCAATTCCCCAGCCTACGTAAAGCCAGATGATGCACAAAGTGAGTCTGGAGTTCATTTGCAGTGGCAAGAGGCCCTTGTGCACCCATATACTCCTTATCTCTCTCCCCTCCCCCTCTCTCTAGTAAATACTTTTTTTTGAAGTAGGGTCTCTTGCCCAGGCTGACCTGGAACTCACTCTATAATCCCAGGCTGGCTTTGAACTCAGTGACCCTCCTATATCTGCCTTCCAAGTGCTGGGATTAAAGGCATGTGCCACCGCGCCCAGGTTAATAAATTTTTGTCTGTTTGCTTTTGTTTTTCTAGGTAAGGTCTCCTTCTATCCCTGGCTGACCTGGAATTAATTCACTCTGTAGTCTCAAGCTGGCCTCTAACTCACAGTGATCCTCCTACCTCTGCCTCCCATGTGCTAGGATTAAAGGCGTGCAGCATCGCAATAAGAATATATATATATATATAATTTTGTTTGTTTGTTTGTTTGTTTGTTTTTCTAGGTAGGGTCTCACTCTAGCCCAGGCTGACCTGGAATTCACTCTGTAGTCTCAGGGTGGCCTTGAACTCACGGTGATCCTCCTACCTCTGCCTCCCGAGTGCTGGGATTAAAGGCATGCGCCACCGCCCCCGGCCCAATAAGAATATTTTTAAGTGACTGATAGAATAAGCATTTTTTATAAAATAATTCTTAATTTTTATTTCTTTCTCTTTCAGGTAACTGCTGGGGTCCCTCTAAAGAAAGAATATACAGAGGAGGTAAGAAAGACAATTTAAATATTTATTTGAGGGCTTCCAGTTGACCATCAGTAAATGTGCCTTCTGCCTTTTAGAAACGTGGTTTCCTAAGAATCCACATGGAAATGAGTGGGGTAAAGGAATTAAAAACTATCCAACTTTTAAATCTCAAGAAAAGATAGATAAGGGATTATTTACTGCTGTCTCCTCCTGAGCTATCATAACCCAAGGTCTCAGGGAAGAAATAAAAGGGTAACTTACATCCCTGTGTCTTTAGCTGTAGAAAAAAACCTAACTCTTGGAAGACATTCGTTTCCTGCTAACAGTACCACTTAACTCCTACAGGTGGCGTCATGGATCTAACCCTGAAAAGCTAGACAGGGTTCCTTGGTATCCCAAAGGACTTAAGCCACCACCCCTGCCAAGGGCTTCAGGGGATGGACATGTTGCTCTCGTTTGGTAGCCAATCCTCCCAAGAAATAGTTGCCAGACTCAAGACCCAAATTTGTCAATGGACCCAGAATAGAAATTTGTGAAAATGCAACCTTAAAGTAGCCTTATTACTCACCCACCACGACTCAGGGAACTGAGCAGAAGAGGGGCAGAAAGATTGTAAGAGCCGTGGTGGGGGAGACTATCCAGAGGCACGGCCCCCCCCCCTCAGTAACAACACACTTGGGCCAGGAGAACCGGGCTGAGTACTAGGCTATCCATGGTCCCCTGCCACAAGGACTGATCCAGACTGATCCCACGGAGGAGGATATCTAGCTGATTGGGGATGGGGAGGGGGGGCATTGGGGAACTGGGGATAACAACTCATTGTTTGCCCACTGAATAATATAACTCATTATGGACAATAAATATATATTTAAGACTTTAAAAAAAGAAAGAAATTTATGAAAATGAACAACTTCCCTCTACAGACATCTTTTTGGGAGGCAAACAGTGAGAGCTTCTATTCTAGGACAGTGAAATAAGAAAGCTAGCAGCTTGGCTTCCCAGTGTGGTGAGGCCAGTCTCTCACGGAGGTGTGGCAGGCATGACCCGGCTCCAACTTCTTACAGAGCATCCAGCTGGTGGCTGACGGCTGCTGTAACCTGCAGAAGCAAATCCAGATCGCCCAGCTCTTCGGGGTTCCCGTGGTGGTGGCTCTGAACGTCTTCAAGTGAGTCGAGATTCCTGCCGTAGGTGGGGGCCACCCACCCTATGGACCCCATGTGTGTCCTGAGGGCCCTTAGTCTCTCGGAGCCTCATCTAAATGTATACAGAATTACTCAGCTTTTTCTGTTTGTTTGCTTTGGTTGCATTGTGAACCAGTATGTTCTTCAACTGTTATTGGAGAAAGAAAACTCATATAGCAAATTACCATCTTTCTGGTTTTTAAAAAAAAGTCCACTCAGCATTTCTGTCAGAAAGCTGAATGATCAAAGAGAGAGATTATGGAAGTTTCTTGATAAAAACCCTTAACAAGTTCAAATATGTGAGTTGTGTTGGAGAGAAATCTTTCTCCATGTTTCTCTTCAAGTCTGCCTTATTTAAACACGATGTGCTGGGCATGGTGGCGCACGCCTTTAATCCCAGCACTCGGGAAGAAGAGGTAGGAGGATCGCCATGAGTTCAAGGCCACCCTGAGACTACAGAGTGAATTCCAGGTCAGCCTGGGCTAGAGTAAGACCCTACCTCAAAAAAAAACAAAAAATAAATAAAATAAAATAAACACGATGTGACCACTTTTGATGTTTAAAGTATATTCAGTGTTGGGAGTGAAGTTCTATATAAACAGTTGGTCGTTCTTTAAAAACATCACTAAGTGAATACAGATGCAAAACCACAACCGTTTTTGTCGCCAGGACCGACACCCGCGCCGAGATCGACTTGGTGTGCGAGCTGGCAAAGCGTGCGGGGGCCTTTGACGCGGTCCCCTGCTATCACTGGTCCGTCGGGGGCAGAGGCTCCGTGGACTTGGCTCGGGCCGTGAGGGAAGCTGCAAATAAAAGAAGCCGCTTCCAGTTCCTCTATGATGTCCAGGTAAGACGTGGCTTCTGTGACAGGAGCCACTGCAAAGGGCCAGCGATCACGGGGTTATTTACATGGGCCCCTGACTGCATCGTGATCACGCTGTTGAAAGGTGGAAGATCACCCCCCAAGATCTGCGTCAAGAGCACGCCCTCCAAACCCCCAAAGCCTGTGCTGCCTAAGACAATCTTTGCTCCCAGGGGAGGGACTCTGCTGGACAGTGGGTGGACAGCTAGTGTCTGCAGCCACGAGACTTCTGAGCAGTTTTACATGACTTGTGAGGCCAGGAGAGACATTTTCCCTGTCCATTTCTTCCTTCTTTCATGGTTTTCTTGAGCTATCTTGCATCTTTTTCATTGTCAAAAAATGCATATAGTGGGCTGGAGAGATAGCTCAGCGGTTAAGGCACTGGCCTCCAGTGCCTAAGGCCTGGGTTCGATTCCTCAGGACCCACATAAACCAGACTCATAAGGTGGTGGCCCTGGTGCATTCTCTCTCTCTCTCTCTCTCTCTCTCTCTCTCTCTCTCTCTCTCTCTCTCTCTTTCTCTCTCTCTGCTTGAAAATGAATAAATAAAATATTTTTAAAAATATTTTTTTAAAAATGCATATAGCATTTACTTATTTATTTATTTATTTATTTATTTATTTATTTATTTTAGAGGCAGGGTCTCACTCTACCCAGGCTGACCTGGAACTCACTCTGTAGTTTCAGGATGGCCTCCAACTCACAGCAACCCCCCTATGTCTTTCTCCCAAGTGCTGGGATTAAAAGACGTACTCCATCATGCCTGGCACATTTACCATTTTATTTTTTATCTTTTTTTTTTATTTGCAAGCAGAGAGAGAGAGAGAGAAGACACACAGAAATAATGGGCCTCCAACCACTGTAAACTCCAAATTCATGGGACACTGTGCGTCTAAATTTATATGGGTACTGCGGATTCGAACACTGGTCTTTAGGCTTTGTAGGCAAGTGCCTAAACCACTGAGCCATCTCTCGAACCCAAAATTTACCATTTAAGTGCCTAGTTCAGGGTCATTGAGCACATGCACATGATTGAGCAGCCAATTTCTAGAACTCTTTTCATCTTATGAAACTGGAGGCCAGGGAGGTAGCGCAGTGGATAAAGCATCGGTCACCCAAGCATGAGTACCTGAATTTGTAGCAAATACCTAGACCCATAGAGTGAGCTTCTGTAATCCCAGCCGATCTGCAGCAGAGACAAGGAGGCAAAGACAATATACCAGTAGTCTACAGGCCATCTAGCCTGGCAAATACAGCAGTGAATGAAGACCCTGCCTCAAAGGAGATGGAAGGAAAGGGCTGATACTCAAGGCTGTCATCTGACCTCCACACTCACACATGAACACACACACACACATATACAGAAAACCCATTTATCACTCATTCCCTCTCTCCACAGCCCCTGTAAGTCACCATTCTGCATTCTGTCTCTATAATTTGACTAGCTTAGAACCTCATATGAGGGAAGCATCCAATCTTAGTCTTTTTGTAATTGTGGCATTTTTTTTCACTTAGAACAATAATCATATATATTGTAGCATGTATCATAATTTTCTTGTTAGAGCCAGGCTTGGTAGCCCATACCTTTAATCCCAGCCCTTGGAGAGGCAGAGGTAGGAGATTTGCTTTGAGTTCAAAGCCAACCTGGGACTACGGAGTGTGTTCCAGCTCAGTCTGGGCTACAGTGAGACAAACCTCAAAAAAAATTTTTTTCTTATTAGGAGTGAATGTTGTCTTGCTCTGTCTGTATACACTACGTTTTGTTAAAAACCCTGGGTTACTTTTACTACGTAGCCAAGGATGGCCTTGAACTCCTGATCCTCCTGCCTCCACCTCCCAAATACCGAAATCGCAGGTGTGTGCCTCCTCATCCAGCCTTCTAGTATATTTTTAACACATCTGGACCGTGAGCCGGGGAAATTGTATACCCAAGAGAAAAACTAATAAGTATTGCAATGTATTAGCTTAGAAATTCCACTTCTACACATCCTTCCAGGCAGACCTCACTGTGCCCGCTGGGCTGTGGGCTTGGCTCCCAGTTATAAAAAGGAAGAGAGCAACTTGCCTCAGGGAAAGTGGAGGGAGCACTAGCTAAAGCTCAAATCTCACACAGACCTGAGCTCAAATCCTGGCCAATCCTACTAGTGATTAAAAATGTGGGCACACTCCTGTGTGTGCAACCTTGGCTTCATGTACACGTTAACACCGGCTTCACAAGTGATTGTGGGGCCCTCCCCCCTGTCACATTCTTTCAGAAAGACATAGAACCTTCTGGAACTACCTTCAAAAATTCTCTTGTAACTCCAGCTAACATTAATAAACTCTAGGAATAAGTGCCTTAAAGCCAAGTACTAGAAGACAGCCTTCCCAATACATTGCAAAAAAGAGGTCACCAACACATTTGACAAAAACTTGTGACATTTTTATTTCTTGGTGAGAACCAAGGGCCGTGAGCGATACCATCAAAAGCCAGTCAGTCATTTTTGGGATGTGGGAGGAACACATTGAAAAGCTGGCCCGACGTTCAAGGTCCACCTCTTCTCTGTGAAATCAGGAGTTGGGGCTGAAAACCGGACCCCTATCCTTCCTCCCTCCCTACAAACATTCTGAGGTGTGACCTTGGCAGTGAGGCAGGCTAGTGTGTGTTTTTGTTAGAAGAGCTTTCCTGTTGTTTGCTGGAACCATTCTCTGGGACACTGGGGGGGGGGGGGAGGTGAAGGAAGACCAAAGCCCACTACTGCCCAGCTGACCCTGACCTTCAGAACTGGACACACTCCCTGCCCCCGGGCTGAGAACTGCTGTTCTTTTTCAAGACAGGGTGGGTTTTGTTTTATTTTGTTCTAGTTAAGAAACTCTTTTGTAATTTTTTTTTTTTTAAAAATATTTTATTTATTCATTTTCAAGCAGAGAGAGAGAGAGAGAGAGAGAGAGAGAGAGAGAGAGAGAGAGAGAGAACACCACACCAGGGACCAGGGCCACACCTTGTGGGTCTGGCTTATGTGGGTCCTGGGGAATTGAACCCAGGGCCTTAGGCACTGGAGGCAAGTGCCTTAACCGCTGAGCCATTTCTCCAGCCCTCTTTTGTAATTTTTAAAGTTCTCACTGGAACATATTTCAGTTGTTGGTAGGACTCCTTTTAATTAGACTTGAGACATTTGCCACCAGAACCTCAAATTTTACCTCACTTAAAATGTATTTAAACGTGCATATGTGTTTATGTCTGTGTATAGAAAGTGGGGTTTTTCTTGTGATGAAAATATACATGACACAAAACGCTTTGATATTTAAGTGGATACCACATACATTGTACAAATGGGTGGAGTTGGTAAAATTTTAAAACAGCAATATTTATTCAAGTCTGTATATCTTTCATATTTCCCACACACTCCAAGGAGAAAGATGCCTGCCTTGTCCCCACTCTCCCCCTGTCACAATCTCGCCCTCATTGGGCTGTGCCTCCAGCCTTGTCCTGGGCTCTCCTTTTCCCTTCCTGGGCACTGGGCTGTTCAGAGTTTTCTCTGAGAAGATGCCCCCCACATTTCCCGGCCAATTACATATCTCATTTGTAAATCTGTCTTTTTTCCCTCCACCCTTTAAGAGTCTGCTTTCTCGTTCTGAGCTGCCTTTGAAGATCTCTGGCTCTCCAGCCCCTCGCCCGCCTCTCCTCCAGCCTTCTTAACATGATCAGCCCCAATTCCTCCATCACCAAGACCAGATAGATCCTCCCTGCCTCAGCTTCTCCGTCCAGCCTCCTCTTGCTTGCACATACCTCCGGAACCCACCAGATACCCCACCCACCCCTCCTTGATGACCTCAAGAGACCTGAGCCTCATGCAAGCACCACCCTGACTCTGGCAAAGCCTCCCAGTTCCGTTTTCAGAATGGCAGAAACAGCACTAGATGATAAGGACATGTCCATGTCATAAAGGGTCCTTACAGTTTAATTTACATGCTGTCTTCTTCCAAGAAAAATGATGGAAGTTTCTAGAAATGCATCATTTCCTCTAAGTCGGAGAGGATCTATGATGAGGAACTGTTGGGTCACACCACACCCATCTCTATCTCTCTGCTGGCTTTCTAGCTGAAGTTTAGCCCTGGCTGACCTGGAACTCACAGGGATCCTCCTGCCTCTGCCTCCCTAGTGCTGGGATTAAAGGCGTTCACCTCCACACCCTGCTTAAATACAGATTTTCTTTTTTTTTTTTTTTTTTTTTTTTAAGAACACCAGGGCCACCACCTTGTGGATCTGGTGTGTATGTGGGTCCTGGGGAATTGAACCCAGGGCCTTAGGCACTGGAGGCAAGTGCCTTAACTGCTGAGCCATCTCTCCAGCCCTTAAATACAGATTTTCTATCAATGAGACATCTGTTCATTTCCCAGACCCCAATTCTCTGCACCACAGACCTCAGCTGCCTAGACTGATTCCTTCGGGGCTCTGGAGAGTTAGTTAACCTGCCCTCAGGGATGAGTGTCCATCATCAGGCTCCAGGTCAGCACATACATGCTGATAGGTCAGCTCTACTGGTCTCCAGTGCAAGGCAGCCTTTGGGTCAGAGAGAAGGGCCCTGTTGTGCACAGAAACAATGCCAGAGCTGCTCCAGGGAGATGCACCACACAGCCCTCCACCTGTGGGGCATGGTCAGTGTAAGTTAACATTACCAATTTCTAGTTATCCATCTGTTTGAACGGTTTGCCAACTGTGCTGGTATGTTGTTTAAAATTGATGCTTCATTTAACATACAACCTATGAACTGAAGTAATCATTGTGCCTGGAGGTTTCTGTTCAGTTTATTAGTTTACTAATTGATCTTTGCGGCGAGCTCCTCGACCAGCAAGGAAGAACAACCACGACTCGAGGATCCTTCTCAAATCACACTTTAATGGAGAGCCTTTTGATTGAAGGGAGAGCAGGAAGCGAGGGGGCCCCGAGCACTAGGAGTCAGTTGCTTAAATAGGGAGCAGGGACGCGGGTCGCCCCATGATTGGCTGGCTCCTGCTTGCCACCTCCAGGCGCCACGGGATTGGCTAGGGACAGTTATATTCTCAAAGCATTGTCTAATATGGAGTTGTTTACCACTTAGCTGCAAGGTAGTGGGTGCCATCGTCCCGGCTCCCTGCAGATCTTTGTCTTGAAATCTTTTATGGGCATCAGAATTCATTATGCCAGTATCACAGCATGGGGACATGTCACCTACATGTTTTCAGCAGCGTGACCTTGGAGAAACAGAAGAACGTTGTTTCGTACTCAGTGTGCCCCAGCCGCATACCAATGACTTTGTTTGGGGTGGAGCTGAGGAGGCAGCAGCGTAGACTTATGAAGAGAGGGCCCGGGTGGGTAGCCGGGTTCTGTAGCGGTTTCTTCACTCTTGTGGGGAGCATACAGAGCTGTTGATGTTAGCTCCCACCTCACGTGAGCAGAAACGTCACTGCAGTAGAAAGCCTGCATGCGTTGCTTTTTTTCTAACGGTTTCTTTCTAAACCTTAAATTCTGTTTCACTTTATTTGGTATATTTTTTCCTTTATTATCCATAATTAGATACATTGAGTGAGCATATAATGAGTTGGTATCCCCGGTTCCCCGATTCCCCTGTTCCGTGTCCCCAATCAGCTGGATATCCTCCTCCGTGGGTCATCTGGATCAGTCCTTGAGGCAGGGGACCATGGATAGCCTAGTCTTCAGCCTGGTTCTCCTGGCCCAAGTGTGTTGTTACTGAAGGGGGCCGTGCCTCTGGATAGTCTCCCCCACCACGGCTCTCACAATCTTTCCGCCCCCTCTTCTGCTCAGTTCCTTGAGTCATGGTGGGTGAGTATTAAGGCTGCTTTATTGTTGAGGTCTTAGGGGTCTCTGTACTTCTGCTTTAGGTTGTGTTGAAAATCATTGGTGTCTGTCTGGCTCATCCTGGGTTGACTGATGGGCTGTGGATATAGGTCTCTTGCTTATCTCACCATTCTCCACTATATTTTTTGTGTATTTTTTGGTGTGATGTGCTTTTGGATATCCATGTTTGTATGCATGGAAGCACTTGGGTATGCAGATGTGCCCATGTGTGTAGACCAGAGGTTGAAATCTCAATTACTTTTCACTTTATTTATTCACTGAGGCAGAGGTGATGGTTTATATATTGATTGCCAACTTGATGGGACATAGCCTCACCTTTAAGGAATTATGTTGATTAGGTTAGCCTCTATGTGACTCTGTCTTGATTAGGTTAATTAAGATGGGAAGACTCACCTTAACTATTTAATGGTGGGCTTGGTCCTGGGCTACACAAAGAGGAGAGAGCTGGTTCAGCCACCGTCATTGGTCGCTCTGCTTCCTCACTGTTGGACTAAATGGGGCCACTTCCTGACACCTTTCCTTCCCTGCCGTGATGCGCTGTAACCTGGAACTGTAAGAAACCCTTCCTCCTCTAAAGTGGTTTTTGACAGGTATTTTGTCTCAGTAATGAAAAAGCAATTAACACACACAATCTCTCATTGGAACCTAGGCCTCACCAATTCAGCCATCTAGCTAGTCGGCTTGCCTGGGATCCTTTGTCTTCACATGAGAACCCGAGTTGGATTCACAGCACCCATGTGGGGGGAAAAAAGCTGGGTGTGGCTACACATGCCTGTAACTCCAGTCCTGAGCATCAGTAGGGTTTATCAGTCAGCCAGTATAACCAGAGTGAGTGGGGGGGGGCACCACGTTCATTGACAGACCCCATGTTAAGGAAATAAGGCCGAAGAGCCATAGAGGTGAACACCTTACACCCTCCTGTGTCCTGCACACAGCCGTATGCATCTGAACGCATGTGTACACACACACACACAGTAAAAAGAAACTATAATATAACAATTACCAGGTGTTTTTTTTTTTTGAGAGCCACACTGTCCAAGAACACAGGCAGCTTTTTAGATTAAAATGAACTAAAATAAATTTAATAATTCAGGTTTTTTTGTCATTTTTCAAACACACTACTCCCGTTACAAATGCTTTCATAGTTACATGATATGAGTGGCTCCAGAGCCAGAAAGCACAGACATAAAACACTTGCATTGGGCTGGGGAAGATGGCTCCGTTGGTAAAGTACTTGCCTCACAAGCGTGAGGACCTGAGTTCAAGTCCCACAACGCATAGACCAGGCATGGTGGCTTGCACATAAAATTCCAGCACTGGAGAGGCACAGACAGACTGAGGTGGGTCTTTGGAACTTTCTGACTAGACAGCTTAGTTGAATTGATGAGCACCAGGCTAACAAGAGGCCCTGTCTCAAAGAGGTGGACAGTATACCTGAGGGATGACAACCAAACTTGTCCTCTGACCTCTGCATGCACATGGACACATGGACCCTCACACATTCACCCATGTACATGCACCACAACCACACACACATGCAAGTTTTTTAAAAAATATTTTATTTATTCATTTTCAAGCAGAGAGAGAGAGAGAGAGCCAGGGCCACCACCTTGTAGGTCTGGCTAATGTGGGTCCTGGGGAATTGAACCCGGGGCCTTGGGCACTGGAAGCAAGTGCCTTAACCGCTGAGCCATCTCTCCAGCTCCACATGCAAGTTTTATATGTGTGGATACATACATAGAGATGTATGCATGTATGTGTTTGTATCATGGCAAAATGTTGCACTGGACAATTCTGCTTTCTAGTAATTTGGTTTCCTAAACATATATTTCAGAGGACTATGAGGAAGTTGATGCAGAAGGTCTTTAGAGACATTCTTAGTGAGTCTAAAGATTTAACACAGTGTTAGTTCAGAAATGATCAGAGCCAGGAGTGTAAACACGGGTGTGTGATGTCACGCATCGCCATGTTATTCAATTGTCCATTGTACAAGTAGGGTGTTTACTGCTTTCTACCTGGCTTGCACCTCTCTCTCTCTCTCTCTCTCTCTCTCTCTCTCTCTCTCTCTCTCTCTCTCCATGTGGAAGAGTCCTTCCCTGCTTGGCTTGTTGAGATCTTGCCTGTCCTTCCTTCAATACACTGTTCCGTTAACTTTTTCTTTTCTCTTCCCTGCCTTCCTGGGGCTCCGACCCCAGGGCCTGTGCACGCCAGGTAAGCAGGTTCCTCCTGATGTCACACAGCTTTGGCAGATGTCCGTGCCTTCCCTGTTTCCCTGTCAACTTGTCAGTGTTTATGCAGAGACTTGATGGCACACTCTCTTCTGTCACTTGTTTATTGTGTCATCGTTTCCGCTCCTTCAGGAGATCTATCTGGCACACAAAGTTCCCAGAACTCTGTACGTGACGCTTGACATCATGGAAGTACTTGCCATAGATGGTAATTCATTTATTCAACATGTGCTCGTGGGAGACCTACTGTGTGTAAGCCTCTGCTAGGCACCAGGGAGAAGGAAGCGAGTGAATGGATTCGTCAGTGCACATAGCCAAGGGACAGCTAATGACGATTAATGCATAAATACTCAGTGCTTAGTTGACCATTTTGTTTGTTTTGTAAAAGCTATCATTTGCCACAGAGCAGTTTGAGTGAATCTCAATTTCAGATTGAGATCATCAGACTGAGCTTGGCTTCTCCACCCACTCCCCCCTCCTGAAAAGATACTTCCTCCCACAGTCAAGCAGAGAAAGCTTGACTGTGTGCGGGCCCAGTGGCGCACACCTTTAATCTCAGCACTTGGGAGGCAAAGGTAGGAGTATCATCGTGAGTTGAAGCCACCCTGTGACTACATAGTAAATTCCTGGTCACCCTGGGCTAGAGCAAGACCCTACCTGAAAGAAAGAAAGAAAGAAAGAAAGAAAGAAAGAAAGAAAGAAAGAAAGAAAGAAAGAAAGAAAGAAAGAAAGAAAGAAAGAAAGA
>PVHP010033894.1:0-19408 GCA_004024765.1 Zapus hudsonius
AACCTGGGTTATTCGGCTTTGCAGGTGAGCGCCTTAACCTCTAGCTGAGACACCCCATCACTCCATCCCCCTGCTCTTATCTCATTGTGATGACATAGGCATCATTCAGAACTCACTTCCTCTCTGACACCAGGATAGATTGAGCATCTTAAACCTGAAAATCTAAAATCCAAAATAAAAAAAATAAAATTGATGCTGACAGGACGTGCAAACTATTTCAGGTTTCGAAGTGTTTAGGATTTTGGTATTAGGGCAACTCAACTAGAAAAGTCAATGAACATATTCCCAAATCCAATTCAAATCTCCAAAATCTAATTTATTTGAGAGAGAGAGAGAGAGAGAGAGAGAGAGAGAGAGAGAGAGAGAGAGAGAGAGAGAGAGAAAGAACCAGGGCTTCCAGCCACTGTAAATGAACTCCATATACATATGTTACCTTGTGTATCTGGCTTTACATGGGTGCTGGGGAATCAAACTCAGGTCCTTCTGCTTTGTAGGCAAATGCTGTAACCGCTAAGCCATCTCTCCATCTCTGTTTTTTTTTCAAGGTGGGGTCTCACTGTAGCCCAGGTTAACCTGGAACTCATGCTGCAGTCCCAGACTGACATCGAACTAACAGAGATATTCCTACCTCTGCCTCCTGAGTGATGGGATTCAAGGCCAAAAATCTATTATCAGAATCTAAGCATTTTGGATAAGGAATGCTTTATCTAAATTAAAGATAGCCTCATGAAATTTCTAGGTAGCTGTCTAACCATTTTCTACGGTGTCACCTTGACTTAGGTCATTAAAATATGTGCCATTCAGAATGACTCTAAGCACTAGTGTAACCATCTGTCCCGAACTATAAACTATAAAGCAGACCAGGTTTTTTACATAATGGGAGAAGATAAACAATACCAAAACCCACTCTCAGGTGAGCCAGAAAAATATGTGCTATGCAGAGAATTAAAACACAGTGACATGATAGAGAATTAGATTATGTGGTCAGATAAGGTTTCTTTGAGGAGGTGACATTTAAACTGAAATCAAAATGAGAATCTTTTTTACTCGTTGTGTACTGTGTAATCAACAGAGGCAGGAGATTATAAAATTGTACGTCACAAATCCCAATTCCCAGATGCAATGATGTCAGTGTAACCACAAAACACTCCCTGGAGTATTGAGGTAACCTGGTGGGATGAAGAGTGATCCCCAGCTTGGTCAGAAGTTACCCCATCATTAGCCTCAACCAACTCACAGTTCAGTAGAAAAGCTCCTCCGACCCTTCTGCTGTTTGATTGACAAAGACCCTTGGATGTCAGGCTGACTACTGGAAGTGAGCGTCTGTACCACCTCTCGGAGCCCAAAGAACATTGAGATTGTAATGCAAATACTGGATATCTACTGGATATGGACAAATGATGGAAAGCCTGAGACATAGAGGGCCAGTGTTGGAGAAAGCTGGAAACTCGATTCCCTCTCCCTAATGAGTTCTGGGCTCAAGCATACTTGGAAATTGACCACTTAGAAGAGAGTAAAAATGGCCCACCACTTCACAGACTCCCCAGGGCAGATAGACACTCTAGAGTGCCTTAGGGCAACGCTTCCCACAGCTTCCCCTATGGATGGATTTGGGCCACCGAGAAAGACTCCTTAATGTGGACTTCTGTGGAATTGGGAAATGTCACTAAAATAAAGACATTAAGGCACGTTCCGTGCAGAGAGGATGATTCTCCAGTGAGCTGGAGATTTATTATCCTCCCTTGGTTCTATAAGAAGATATGCACAGGTAATTAAATGATTTTTATGTATCTTGGGTACTTTTGGTAAATCAATTCTTGAGAAAAGGTTCACCTGGGAATGTAACTCAGTGGTAAAGTTCTTGCCTTGTCCCTGGGTTGCATTCCCAGCACTGGAAAAAAAATGAAGAAGGGTTGAAGAGATGGCTCAGTGGTTAAGGTACTTGCTTGCAAAGCCTAACAATCCAGGTTCAGTTCCCCAGTATCCACGTAAGCCAGATGCATATATGCACACACAATTCCTGATCAAAACGTATATCAGTGATAGAAAAAGGAACCCAGTTGTTTCCTGTGGTACCTACAGACAGGGGGGATGTAGACAAGGTGTCTTCTAATCGACTTCATTCCTCCACCAGGAGCTGGCTCACCTGAGGCGCTCATGTAGGTTATCTCCTCACATGCCTTGTAAGGCACTGTTTTTTCAGGGCTGGGGGGTTGGTTCTGTTGGCAAAGTATTTGCTTTATGAGTATGAGGTCCTGAGTTCAGATTCCCACAGCCATGGATAGCCTGGAGTAACAGTGCTGGCAGGAGGGGACAGGAGGATCCCCAGGACGTGTGAGCTAGCTAGTCTAACTGAATCAGTGAAGGCTCCAGGTTCAGTGAGAGACCCTGTCTCAAAAAATAAGGTGAAGAGACTTCCCGTTAAAATGGATTAGGAGCTTGTCCCCAGAACAACAGCAGCGAAGAAGAGGCAACATGTTGCAGTCAGCTTCTTAGTTGCTGCGCAGAAAGAACCCAAGCAAAAGCGGCTTGTAGAGGAATGGGTTTATTTGGCTTACGGACTCGAGGGGAGACTCCATCCTGGCAAGGAAAACGATGGCATGAGCAGAGGGCTGGACATCACCTCTGCCACAGCACTGCGGCAGGAAGGTGTGCCAAATACTGGCAAGGGGAAGCTAGTTTATAACCCCATAAGCCCACCCCCAACAACACAGCTCTAGCCAGGTTTTAAGTCCCGAACTGCCTTCAGCTGAGGATCGATCTATCAGAACACATTCATTTGTTTGTGGGGGACACCTGGATCAAACCATGACACAACATAACACACAATACATTTCTCTGCCAAAAGTGAAGGTGTGTAAGGAATTATTAGCTCAGGTTAGACCCTGCAGAGAAGCAGGAGGGAGCTGGGAGCTATACAATCAGCAAAGACTGGGCTCCAGCTGGTGGCCTCTGGGAAGAGCTTCTTTGCCAGCACGAGCAAAACTATGGTGAAGGCATTTTCCCACTCACACTGGCTTGTAAAAAAGAAAATAACCTGGAGGAGAAGATGACCGGGTCCAGCTGAGCAGCTCCAGAACAACTTCCATCAGCTTTCCACACCCTCCTCTCCCTTCGCCCCCACACCAGCACCAGGAACCCCCTCCCAGCCTCACTGCACCCAGCGCACAGATCTGAAGAGCACACAGACCTAACCAGCTGAGCGGAGATCACAGGGCATCACAGAGGGTGTCAGCTTCACATGCACCATAGGTGACACAGAAAGTTACCCCAAAGAGAAGCTTCTCTTGTCAGATGGCAGTGATCACTCGCATGACTCAAAACCCACCAAAGTGCTGAGAAGAAGGAGAATGGTGGTTCAGCACTAAGTGACACATCTCTGTCACACCCTCCAAGGCTCAGGGACCATTGTGGAGGAGGTGTTGCATGGAACGTAAGAGCCAAAGGAAAGGGAGGAGTGTTTACAATAGTGTCTTCCAGACACCAAGTGGCCTTGATATCCACGACCTCACAGTGGCTTGATGCTCCTACAAGAGACCTGCATAATGGGAGGAAAAATATGATGACATCAAAATACATGAGAGAAGCCGGGCGTGGTGGTGCACGTCTTTAATCCCAGCACTCGGGAGGCAGAGGTAGGAGGATCACCATGAGTTCAAGGCCACCCTGAGACTACAGAGTGAATTCCAGATCAGCCTGGGCTAGAGCGAGACCCTACCTCGAAAAACTGAAAAAAAAATACATGAGAGACTAGTTGGAAAGAAGAAGAAGGGGGGCTGGAGAGTTGGCTTAGTGGTTAAGGTGTTTGCCTGTGAAGCAGAAGGTCACAGGTTCCATTCACCAGTACCCACGTAAAGATGCACAAGGTGGAGCATGTGTCTGGAATTCCTTTGCAGTGGCTGGGGGCCTGGTGCACCCTTTCCCTCTCTCTGTCTGCCTCTTTCTCTCTCTAATTCTCTCAAATCAATAAATAAAATATTAAAAAAGAAGGAAGTCCGTGGAGAGGGAGTTTGGGAGGGGGTAGAGGGAGGGTCCAGTGAGGGAATTATGCTCATGGTATATTGTTTATGGAAATTGTCAATAAAGTGTTTAAAAAGTAAGGTTAAGAATAGTTGAGGATAACAACGCATGGTTTGCCCACTAAATAATGTAACTCATTATGGATAATAAATATTAAAAAAAAAGAATAGTTGAGGGAGGGCTGGAGAGATGGCTCAGCGGTTAAGGCACTTGCCTCCAGTGCCTAAGGCCCTGGGTTCAATTCCCCAGGACCCACATAAGCCAGACCCACAAGGTGGTGGCCCTGGTTCTCATTCTCTCTCTCTCTCTCTCTCTCTCTCTCTCTCTCTGCTTGAAAATGAATAAAATAAAATATTTAAAAAAAAGAATAGTTGAGGGAGATACTAGATTTGGAGATACACATTTGTACACACCCACATGCACACACATACACAAAGGCACTGCTTTAGAGTGTTGCTATCCACCTATCGTGCAAACAGGTCCTGCCCTTGTCCTTGAACCTGGGATACAGTCAGAGGACATGACCTCGTACGGAAAACATACTGCAAGAAGAAAGCCCTACTGGTAGTCAGTGAAGAAACAGGCTTTCTTTTATATTGGTTGATTGATTGAGGCAGGGTCTCACTCCAGCCCCTGGAATTTACTCTGTCGTCTCAGCGATCCTCCTATGTCTGCCTCCCAAGTGCTGGGATTGAAGGTGTGTGCCACCCACACCTGGCAAGAATCAGCCTTTCTGGGACTGCCATTTCTCTCCCTCTCCCCTTTTCTGGCACTTCGATTCATTAACTTTGTTTCATCCAAACGTGGCATTTTCCTTTCACTGGTCCCAGTTGCTTTTCTCTGGAAGCAACAACAGCCTTTCCTTTGACCCTCGGTTTCCTTGGGGCTACCGGGGTCCTCCAAAACTCTGGTTGTGATTCTCCCTGGTAGAGAGCCTGGTGCCAGCTCCTGTGTCCTCACTCTCCTGCTGACTAGCCTGGCTCACCTTCTGGTGACTTGCAGCCTAAAATGCCCAGGGCCTCAGCAGGCAGCAACTTGGGAGAAGTGTGTCCTTTGAAGGATGACCCCAGCTGACTTCTGATGCTTGGATACACAGAACAGCCCAACAGCCACCCCCAAGGAGTCTGGCATGGACCTCCTGGAGAGGCCAGATGACTGTGGGGCAGAAAAACCACACTCCATAGAAGCTGCCAGCGAGGAGGAAGTTGGGATTGCCAATTAGGAGAGTTCCCTCTTCATACTAAGGTGCCCCGGACAGAAAACTTTAACAAGCACTTTCAGGGCTAAGTGGTTAGAGGCACTTACTTGCAAAGCCTGCCAGGCTGGGTGCAATGCCCTGTTCCCATGTAAAGCCAGATTCTCAAAGTGGTGCAGTGGTGCAGGTGGCACTTGGATTTGACCCATTCACTCCCATCTCCATCGCTCTCTCTGGAAAAAAAATGTAAATAAATAAAATAAAAACAAAAAATAAATAAAACAAATAAAAATATTTTTTTAAAGTGTTTTCAAATATGAGCCTACTATACAGAAAAAGCTAACATGGTCAATGTTAAGAACGTGTCATTTAAGTTCAGTAGTGAAGTTGAGATCTATGCTGTTTTTCATCAGGGTCTTCAAAAGTTGACCTTGAACCAATGAGTGATTTGTTAAGGTGCAGCACCCAGAAGCTCACAAGGGAGCAGAAGACACAGGCTGGGGGGAGGAAACCAAATAAGGGAGAGATTTCAGGTAAAGTCCCAGGCTCAGCTGGATGTCCTGAGGTTCAGGCCTTTGCACCTGACACCAATGAGGCCTTGGCTGCAAGGCATGCTGGGAGTGGAAAGGATACTCTTTACACGCTGGGGTCTCCAAGCCCTGCGTGGACGAGTGAGGAGGGCTGGTAAGAGGGATGGAAGACCACAGTTCCAGTGTGGGGTGTTGGCCACACACTAGTGCCGTGGAAATCCTCAACAATGGGTTGGAGACATCTTAGAAGTACTCAGCGATATTAACTATGCATAAAGCCTGTGACCCAGAGGCCGTTTTTCTCTCCTCAAATATACCAGAAAGCTCATGGAAGTCCCCATGGAAGGTTGTATAGAGATATAAAATATAGCCTCACTCGTGGTTTCAAAGGACTCAATATGTTAGATTATGATTATGCGTATGTATGCATTAAGTATATATATATATATATATATATATATATATATATATATATATCTTCACCTACTTACCTATCTTTTTCTTATTAAGTAGAAACCTTGAACAAGTCATGTGTTGGTACCACCATTTCCCTCCTCCCTGCCCCCATTCCACTGTGGACCTCCTCAGTGGGGTTGCTGGTAGGCTCCATGGGATGGAGGGCTATGTGTTGTGTGAGCAGCAGTCAGTCACTGGGGGAGGAGGCAATGCCTCTGGATATTCTCCCCACCATGGCTCTTACAATCTTTCTGACCCCTCTCTTCTGCAAAGTTCCCTGAGCCACGGTGGGTGAGTTTTAAAGTCTACTGTAGTGTTGAGTTCTTAGCAGCGTCTAATTCTGCTTTGGAATGTTTTGAGTATCCTCAGTGTCTGTCTGCATCACTCTGGCTCAGGTTGTCAGGCTCACTGTGGGAGCAGCATTCTTGCTCATCTCACCATTTCCTCTGGGCCCTAGCTGATATATTTGGGGTGGTTTATCTCTTAGGGAGTCTGCTATCATTTCTGGTCTTTTTGGGAGAATTAGGTTGTCCTCGGTTCTCGATGTCTTCTGAAAAATAAAAACAGATTCTCCAACAGAGAATGAGATCAGCATAGGTAAAATGGGATAAGCATTGTTAATTTGACATTATAATGGGTCTAGCCTCTCTTTAGGCCCATGGTTAGTGGAAGTTTCTTTTTGGAGTCCAGATTATTGGTTTCTATAGAAATTTGGCTTGAATCCCAGGTCTAGCTGTGATCTCTTAGCCAATCAGAGAGCCCTTGATTATCTACCTAGGTTCAGTGCCACTATTGCACAGGTGAGTACATCTTGTCATGCTGGTCACTGCTGTATAGTATTGTCTCCTGCTTTCTCCCAAAATTGTTGGCTTATTTTCCTGGCAGCTCATGTAGCACTTTTCAGCACTACATGGGATGCCTATCTGGGAACTGGCTTTCTTTCAGATTCCAGCCAGCTCTCTTGGTTTGTGTGTCTGAAGCCTGTGGTGTCTTTAGCAACAGGGTCTTATCTTTTACCGAGGTGTTTTTTTGCTGAGGATATTTTTGGCTATCTGAGGCCTTCTGCCATTCCATATAAAATTTGAGATTATTTTTTCAATCTCTGCAAAGAATGGTGCTGGGATTTTCACTGATATTGCATTGAATCTGTATATTGATTTTGATAGAATTGTCACAGTATTAATGCTACCTATCCAGGAGCACGGAAGGTCTTTCCATCTTCTCACATCCTTCTCAATTTCTTTGAGTGTTTTTATGTTTTCATCATATAGGTCTTTGACATCCTTGGTTAGTTCCAAGATATATGATTTTTATGTGACTATTGAAAATGGGACATTGTTGCTGATTTTTTTCTACATGTTGGTCATTTGCATATAGGAAGGCTGCTGATTTTTTAAAGATGTTTCATTTATTTATTTACTTGAGAGAGAAAGAGGCAGGCAGATATATATATATATATATATATATATAGATAGATAGAGAGAGAGAGAGAGAGAGAGAGAGAGAGAGAGAGAGAGAGAGAGAGAGAGAGAAAGAGAATAGGCACACCCAGCCACTGCCTATGAACTCCAGACACATGTGCCACCTTGTGCACCTGACTTTACATGGGTACTAGGGAGTTGAACTCCGGTCCTTCTACCCTGCAAGCAAACACTTTATAACCACTAAGCCATCTCTCCTGTCCAGGCTGCTGATTTTTGTCTGTTAATTTTTTATACTTTGCTGAAGGAATCTATCACCTTTAGGAGTTTTACGGTTGAGTCTTTTGGGTATGTTATGTATAGGATCACATCATCTGCAAATAGGGCTAGTTTGACTTCTTCCTTTTCGATTTGTATCCCTTTTCTATCTTTCTCCTGTCTTATTGCTTGGGCTAGAACTTCAAGCACTATGTTTGTAAATATTTTTTTTGTAAATATTTTATTTATTCATTTTCAAGCAGAGAGATACACAGAGATAGAGAGAGAGAGAGAGTGCACCAGGGCCACCACTTGTGGGTCTGGCTTATGTGGGTCCTGGGGAATTGAACCGGGGGCCCTAGGCACTGGAGGTAAGTGCCTTAACCGCTGAGCCAGCTCTCCAGCCCTTCAAGCACTATGTTGAAGAGCGGTTCTCCCTGTCTGTTTTTAGTTGGCCTTCTCTATCTACAGGTTCCTCATTCACAGATTCAGGCAACTAAGGATTGATAATATTTGAAAAAAAATTATATGGATACTTAACATCTATAGATTTTTTTCTTGACATCACTCCCTAAATGATACAGCATAATAAATGCATATTGGTATATTATAAGGAATTTGGAAATGATTTAAAGGGCCAGGGAAGATGTATGTGGATGAGGGACTGTATTATTTTATATACAGGACTTGAGCAGCTGCAGAGTTTGGTATTTGAGGGGTTCTGGAACAAATTCCATTCACACACTGATGGGTGACTTGTTCCCATGCACAGGATTTTCCCCTCTTGCATATATAGGTTACTGAATAATATTCACTGTTCCACAAGGGCCTTAAATATAGGGTAGATATATTTTATATGTTCAGTTCATAATTTGAAAATTGTTTTTTGAAAAATAAAATTGAGGAATGAATTGACATTAAGATGTCAAAGTAAAAGAAACGAGGATTGGTTGGATATACAGACAATTTCTTCAAAGATTAAGAAAGGAAGTGTCCATCTAGCTTCTCCTTTCTTTGGGAAGATTTTCCTTCTCCCTTTGAATTCCAGGATTATCTTGGCCAGGGCTAGGCTGACCAGGGTAATTCCATTCTTCCCAGCAGAACTTGACTGAGCAGAAGGGACAGTAAACAGACCTAGACCTGTTCATTTTCATAACACTGAGAACACATGGACCTAGAACACCAGTTTTTCATTATGCACAAATATTGCCCCCGAAGCCCCAAAAAACATCCATATGCCCCCCTCCTGCTCACTGTTGGTAGATTTTTTCCGTCTTGAGATATCTTCAAAGCACGAGAACTTAATTGATGGTAATCCTAATAGTTATGCTTGGAGAGAAATAGAAAGCTAAAGCTTGTGGAGAAATGGCTGTATTCTGGGAAAAATATGTGCAAATGGAGTGAGTCAGGGTTATGCCCTGGAGGGGCCTGAGCCTGTGACACGGCTGAGAAGGGGCAACTATGTAGACTGGGCAAGGTCATGACTCCCATCTGGGACAAATCTACTACACAGAACCAGATACACGACTGTATCCATCATCACAGAATCAACTTGAAGTAAACAATGATCATCAACTAGATAAGAGGACTGTGGTTTAGGACCCAAAAGCAAAAATGTGTGGAATTCTCTATATTCCCCTAGGAAGATTCCATGACCCTTCTGATTATATTTAGAGTTGGCATGGCTGTTCCTAATTTTCTACCTCCCAGGAACAAACACACTTGGTAGACTCCAAGTCATACCCATGCCCAAAGCTTAGGAAATCAGGAGATCCCATGCATTTTGGCTTCAGGTCAAAAGTGGACACACTGGCCTTCTTCCTGGGGGAGGGGGCAGCTTTGCAGCAGTAAACTTCCAAGTCCTTGGTTATTTTCTGAGTCTAGGAGCTGAGGCCTCCCTCCTTTCAGTTTTAGAAACAAAAAGTCAAGCAGCACCAGCACTGACCAAATATAGACACACTGGATTGTCATTTTTTTAACTACCCAAAGGAAAGGACAGAAGCTCTTCCAAATGTAGATTGTTTCAAAACCACTGGGCATTTTAAATGGGGAGACCCCACTGGCATTTCAGAACAAACCAAGTGCACATGGTGAACACGTGCTCTGATGTAAACTTGTTTCAAGTATGGAGTAAAATCAGTCAACACAGTGCTGTGCTAGGGATTTCCCATGCACAGGAATGGAAGGAAGGCTCAGGTCACAAGCCGGGAAGCTGGGCAGTACATCATTGCTCTGCATATGGATTGTGTCAGTGTTGTGTAAGGGACTAGAAATACTGTTAAAATCAATGGAGGTAACAAGTTCATCTGATAGGCACGTTTTGTCTTGGCTACTTCCTGGACCTATGTCCAATAAGTTTCATTACTTAAGTAATTTAGAGTTTCTTGGGTAAGTTTATCATCCATCCATCCATCTATCTATCTATCTATCTATCTATCTATCTATCTATCTATCTATCTATCTATCATCTATCTACTTATCTATCATCTATCTATCTATCATCTATCTACTTATCTATCATCCATCTATCTATATATCTATGTATCTCTATTGATCTATGTCTGTCTGTCTGTATCTATCTCTCTATCATCTATCTACTTATCTATCATCCATCCATCTATACATCTATGTATCTATGTATCTCTCTCTATCGATCTGTCTGTATCATCTATCTATCTATCTATCTATCTATCTATCTATCTATCTATCATCTATCATCTATTATTTTTGAAGTGCTGGGGATAGAACCCATGTCCTTGCATATGTTAAACAAGCACTCTACCAATAAGCTATACCCTCAACCTCTGGCTAAGTTTATTTTGGAATGTAAAATATTTATCAACCTAAAAGGCCCCTCACAATGGATAGATAACATTATACTGCTGGTTATTGTGCTCTCCTCCCACGGTGAAATCATATTTAGGATAACTATCATGAGTGGTAGAGCAAAGGGTCTCACACTTTGTTCACTGATGTTCACCAGCTGAAGCGGAAAGAACTGACTCCTCTGTCCTTTGTCTGCTGAGTCACCACTAAGCATGTCATAGCAGTTATTTATTTATGCATCTAATTTTCAGTCTCTGGCAATTAACAGGATGTAATGTGTTGAGCGTTCATTATGTTTGTGTTTGTGTCAAAGATAAACTAAGGGATATGAAGGAGAGAAGGAGAAAGGGAGAGAGGGAAGAGGAAGGGATGAGTGGTAGGTACAACAGAAAGATGTTCAGGTCAGGGAATAGGATGGTTACTCTCTGCTTGTCACCTTGACAGGCTTTCGATTCACCATGGAAACAAATCTCTGGGAATGTCTAAGAGATTTTCTAGATCAGGTTAGTTGAGGTGGGGGACCCACACTAACTGTGCAGCACCCTTCCTTGGGCTGAAGTCCCAGATGGAACAAGAAAGGGAGCTGAGAAGAGCATGAGTCGCTCTCTGCTTTCTGACTGCAGGGACAATGTGACAGGCTGCTTCGTGCTCCTGGTGCCATGCCTTCCTGCCATGGTAGACTGTGACCTTGAACTGCAGCACGCCCTTCTTTAAGTTCCTTCTGGTCAGAGCAATGAGAGAGTCACTAATACAGGGCACGTTTCTGCACAAAGCCGTAGTGGTGGGCACATGGCATTACACATTTATCTAAACTCCTAGGGGTACAGAGTGAACCTCAGTGCAAAAACTATGGACTTACATGGTTACATGCATCGACATGGGTCTGTTACCTGCACCAAGGGCACCACACTCATGTAGATAACAGGGGAAACTGGAGAGAAAGAAAACTACACATTAAGATCATTTTTTCCCTGTAAACCTTAAACTGCTCTAAAAACCCAACAACACAAAGAGCTGAATTGAGACAACGTAGGTGAGGTCTTAGAATGTGTTTAACAAGCACAAGTCAGAACGTAAATAAATGTGTCGATTATCTTCAACAAACCACGGGAAGGTGTCAAGAACTGGAACTGGGGATCTAAACACCCTTTTCCATTTTTGTGACATAATGGAGTGACTTTAGTATCCGAGCCAAAGGGGCCAGCTACTATACCCTCGAATCCTGCCACAGTGGGCTCTTTAGAGCAGTTTATTAGAGAGATTCTCCGAGGAATGCTGGTTAGCCTGGCTTCCGCTAGGCACTATGGGAGGGGAATGTAGATGCCAATGTATGGGGCTGGATGGGAGCCTATTGTGGTTATGTTGGACAGAGATGATGGTGCATAGACAGGGGTTGAGATGGACAGAAAGATGGCACAGTTGTGGGCATATTCTGAAGAGAGGATTTGTAGCATGATGGGTATCAGGAGAAAGGAATAAGGAATAACTTCAAGGATTTTGTCCGGAATGGCTCAAAGATGGTGCTATCTTTAACCGGACAGAGGAACAGGATGGCGGTGCAGGTTGGGAGCTCTGACGAGCCTCACTTTGTATATATTATGGTCTATTAGCCACCTGATTGGAGATGCCAAATAAGCAGTGGCTGTAGACGAATGTCTTCCATCCAGTAACCGCTTAACATTTGTTTATTAGCTCTAATTCTGCTGGAGCTCCTGGGGGTTTTGCCTGTTCTGTTTGTTCATTTCTATATCTCTAAAATCTACTTGTAGAAGGTTCAATACAATCTTCTGGAAAGATAAATAAAAGAATGAAGGGGAGAGTTGATTGTTCAGTACAACAAAGGTTGATGGAGAATATACTTCGGAAGTATCTGTTTAAAAGTAAGATTGCTGGGAAGATGGCTCAGCAGTTGAAGGTGCTTACTTGCAAAGCCTGATTGCCTTGGTTAGATTCCCTAGTAGCCACATAAAGGCACACTCACAAAGTGGCACATGTGAGGGCTGGAGAGATGGCTTAGCGGTTAAAGGCACTTGCCTCCAGTGCCTAAGGCCCCAAGTTCAATTCCCCAGAACCCACATAAGCCAGAACCACAAGGTGGTGGCCCTGGTGCTCTCTCTCTCTCTCTCTCTCTCTGCTTAATAAAGAAAAAATAAAATAAAATATTCATACAAAGTGGCACATGTGCCTGGAGTTTGTTTGCAGTGGCTGGAGGCCCTGCACAAGCCCATACTATCTCTCTCTCTCTCTCTCTCGGTTAAATAAGTAAACAAATAAATATTAAAAAATAAAATTGCTTGCCTGGCTGTTGAGATTTGCAAAGGTACTATGTAACCAACATTTGTTTCCTAGAAAGAACTATGTCAAACAAGGAGACACTTGCAAAGCTTCTGTAAACTTTTATTTTATATTTAATGGGCCGCTGCCAACTCAGGGCCTTAGCTTCTGGCTCATTTCTACAAAGTTACTTGTTGGACTCATGTGGTAAAGGTAGAAATTGGAGATATATGTACTAACGAACCAGGGTTACTTACCAGTCCATAAACAAAATGCACGTTGAAGCCTGTGTATTCAGAGATTTATGACTTTCTGAATTTATAAAATGCATTTTATATGTAAGAAACAAAGTATCTTAAAACAACTGTCTAAACAAAATGCTGTGGACCTATGGCTTATGTTATAGATATGTATCACCGCACACGATGCCCAGGGCTATAATGGAATTTCACTAACACACAGAGGAGCCACAGTTCTTAGCCCTGAAATTCAAGCAACTAGAATCTGATGTATTTTACCTGTGGCTGTGATATAACGTGACCCCCCCCCAAAATTCCCTTAGCTAATTTATCACCAATAATCTATCTGGTGAAGTGTAATCGAAACTCCAGACAATTGGTCCATCTCATCTCCACATTAAATGGAGAATCAGAGCAACGGAACTCTCTGCTGGGGACGCAGCTCAGTGGTAGAGCACGTCCTAGCACACACAAAGTCCCGGGTTTCATTCCCAGCACTGCAAGAGGAAAAATATAAGAAAAAATAGAAAATAATATAATACTTCAAAGTCCATAACTTCTTTGCTTCAGCACGGGAAACACTATGACCCCACACACTGCTTTGTCAAACCGTCCAACCTAGTAGAAGCCTGCTCTGTTGGCTCATTTTTTCTCACTGTGCATCCTAATAGTAACATTTCTGAACGCAAGAGGTTCTTATGTGTGAAACATGACCAAGGTGGGTTGTGTGACAAACCATCACCCAGAACCTGATCAAAGTATGTGCTTTGGCACAACCACAGGGCATTCTGGTTAGGTTAGAATATATCCATATGTACCATATGTTACATCCACAAATACATTCCATAGAGACAAATACAGAAAATCGGCTAAAAGAAATTTACAATTGTTTATATATGAATACATACATACATACATACATATATATACACACACGCAATAAAAGATCACTTTTTTTTGTTCTCACAGTCTGTAAACATTTGGAACAGTGCCCAGTCAAGCCACTGTGCCCCTTTGAAATGGTGACCCTTGGGAAGTTGGGAGGGGTAGCAGAATGGAGATTTAGGTTCACATTGGAATCCCAGAGAAGTGGAGAACCGTAGGTTCTTGGTGGTAGTAACTACATTTCATTTGATATAATCAACTTATCCGGTCACTTTGAAATAGTTTCCTATATGAAAAAGAAGGAATGACCAATAAAGCTTTTTAAGCCAGTTAACATTGTAGGATAAATTAAGATAATAAAAGGGAATGTGTATTATATGGATATATGTGTTACCATTACAAAAGCCAAAGAAAATTTCCAGATTATCCAAACACATTCACTCTCTCCTGGATATGCTTTGGACTTCCACACACTGTACCGGAAGTTTCAGAAAAAGTTCAATGACACATTTAAATTTTAGAATATGGTTAGACTTGAAAAAAAATCACATTATAGAAAAAGACTTGGCTTATGAAAAATAGAACTATTTAACCCATTATTCTTATAGGGTCTCACTATGAAGTCCAGGCTGGGCTCCAGCTCATGGTTCTCCCTGCCTCAACCTCTGAGGTTGGGCATGTGCTCCCATGGATTATTCTTTAGTTTAACCTAAAATAATAAAAAACCCATTCAAGATCTATCTTCTCTAACCAAACATCTTAGTGGCCTTTCTTTCTTTCTTTCTTTCTTTCTTTCTTTCTTTCTTTCTTTCTTTCTTTCTTTCTTTCTTTCTTTCCTTCCTTCCTTCCTTCCTTCCTTCCTTCCTTCCTTCCTTCCTTCCTTCCTTCCTTCCTTTCTTTCTTTCTTTCTTTCTTTCTTTTCTTTCCTTCCTTCCTTCCTTCCTTCTTCCTTCTTCCTTCTTTCTTTTTTTTTGTTTTAATAAAAAAAATACAGCTTAAAAATTCCTCTGTAGCAGCTCTCAAGCTGTGGTGTGTGGTTATCAGCCCGTGTGTCCAGCACCTGTCTGCTGCAGCTCTGGAACTCATGGTCTATGAATCAGACAGTGACCCAGAAGCATCAACCCAACCCAACCACTCACCTGAGTGTTTTTTTTCTCTCTCTCTTTTAGAAAGTAGGTGGAAATAAGCTCAAAAATCATGTCTAGGCTATGCTGCAGCTAAAAAATACTGGCACAGAATAGCTTTTTAAAGAAAGGGACCTTAACCCCACACTGTTGGACAAAAAAGGTCATAATCTCTAAACTCTTGTGTTTTGTTTGTTGATATTTCTGGAGACAGAGACTTACATAGTCAAGGATGACCTTGAATTTCTGGTCCTCTCCACCTCCCGAATGTTGGGATGCCAGGCCAAGCTCACCGTGCCTGACAGAATCTCTCAACTCTTTTAATGACCAGTTCTCCTTGAATATTCAACAGAACTGCCCTGAAAGCTGGTCATGAACTTGAAAACTCTGTGTTCATGCAAATGCCCTTTGAGTATCCATCTTGACTCTCATCCTGCTTGTGTTGGATATGTCGCACAAACTATGCAAATTAGAGAAGTTACAGAAGAAAGATCCTTGGACTTTAGCTAGGAGCGAGTCCACTGGACACAGTCTGGGACAGCACCAGAGCGCATTTTCCTCTGAGGGTGGGAGTGAGTTAGAGAAGAAGGACCCCAGAAGAGGGTTCTGGAGACAATGGTGGAGCGCGTTTCTGAGGATGGTTAGTTGGCACTGTCCTTGTGACTGCTTCTCTCGGTGTTGTGGTTGTTTGGGTCTTGGTTCTTCCACTGGATGCTGGTTCCATTCATGGGCACCGAGGTCATCAGGCCTTTGGATTGGTGACAACAGCAACAGAGACATGACTAGGGGAGAGAAAATACTTTAAATGACCTGAGACAGCCTTCACCCCATTCCCAGTACAAGTGGACTTCAGGGTCCACTCCTGACATTCGAGAATGGATATGCAGGTGGCCCTACAGTTATCTGGAGTATGGAGCCTGTCATATACATGAAGAGATTAGACTTCTTCTTTAAGACAGAAACAGCTCTAACTTCTTGTGTTGCAGGGTGGGAGGTGGGTTGGGGTTGTGTCTTCTATGGCATGGCAGGGCCTGGAGGGACATGTCTTCTCATCGGGCATCTCAGCTGACCCTCATTACAGCCCAGAGTCCAGGTGCTCCTTGCTGAAGGACAGTAGGGGGCCCAGAGGATAGAGAACAACTCAAATGAGAACCCAAGCCTCTTTAGCTTGGCCTCTTCCTGGCGGCTGTGCTGCCTTTTAGGAAGATTTATCTCAAATGGTTTTCACTTCGGAGAGTTTGTACTCCAGTTTTCTCTTCCCCTCTAAGTAATATGTATATTAATTAGCAAGTATAGCAAGATCAGCATATAAAATATATTAGTTAGGATCTATGTGATAGTCAATACACTTTAGTTACAGCATTCTGTGATATGTGAATATATATAATAAGATATAATAAATATATTATTCACACACACACACACACACACACATATATATATATATATATATATATATATATATATTGGTTTTATGAGGTAGGGTCTCATTCTAGCCAAGACTGACCTGGAATATAATCTCAGGGTGGCCTCAAACTCGTGGAGATCCTCCTACCTCTGCCTCCCAAATTCTGGGATTCAAGGTGTGCCTATCACACCTGGCCACTTGTAAATATTTTGAAGGAGACCCCAAAACTATGGCAGCTAAAACTTTCATGATTCTACAACTCTTTGGTTTATACATGGCAGCTTCCTTTTCCATTGTAAGTTCTGTAAGGATAGTTAATATGAGACTTTTCCTTGTCTTGTCTATCCCAACCAACAATCAACTCTTACCATGGGTACTTATTTGCTCATTTTATTTTACAGATAAGGAAACAGAGGAAGCAAGAGACGTATCAACTGGACCCATTTAGACAGCAGCTGCAGAGTTGTGATGTGGGCTGTTTGCTCCCAAGGCTCGTGACCTCTACACTGCCCTGCTTAACGTGTAATGTGAGCTAAGTCAAACACACTGGTCCAAGATAACAAATCCCAGTGTTCAGAGGCCCATGCTAAAGTCGTTCCAGATCTGGAAAATGACACATCAGGAAGTCAGGCTCAGGCCTCCAGAAGGACCTTATTGGCTGAACTGGATGGGAAGGCCCGAAAACAAGAAAGCTGCCTGCAAATGAAATGATTAGAGCAGCACGCATGCGTTGAGGACTAAGCATTTACTTTCCTTGAAGAAGCTACTATTCAACGCACTTTCGTGAGAGCTTTCTTAACAGTACAGTTGATGTTTGGGGAAGACTGTGGTTCAAGTCTGAGGCATTGAAAGGCGTGAATTGGTTTGATGAACTTGGTCTACCTGCAGCGCATGTTTGAACGCTCCTTTTTAACAGAGGGCACCAACCTGGCACGGAATTAATTCGTGTTTTTAGTTTGATCCTCTGAATACACAGCTCTCTTCTGCTTCACCAACAATCTACCCTCTTTCTACATAATTGGGGTGATTTTCACGTCTTGCATGAAACGGAGTGTGGCGGATTGACATAGTATTGATTGGAATTGCCTGCGCCTGTTGGGTATTTAATTGACTTATTTGGTGGACCTTACAAACTACTTGCAAAAAAGTCTTACCTGGAAACAATTTTTGAATTTCTTGCTCACAAAATACAGAGCGATTGGGTTTATACATGAATTCATGGTCGCCAAGTTATTCCCGATGTAATCCATGAGCAGCAAGAAACTACAGCAAAAGAAAGCGGTGTGCCATTGTCAGAACTTACTGTTTAAAAAATCCCCAAGATAAGCATGCCCGGGAGCCATGTCTTGTAAGTGGCAGCTATGATTTTGAAACGAGCGCTGTCTGCAGAGGTGGAGTCTGTTCCGTGGGAGGGTATGGCCAGATCAACCCCTGGTTGGTTGCACAGCCCCAGGAGGGGACCGGTGAGATTAGAGACATGGAATCAATTATGCGCTGAGTCAGCCAAAAAATAGAGTCAACTTTGCAGTTTTAATTTTGGGGGCTAATGAGAATGTAAAGTCGATGTAAAAGTTTTAAAGAGGTGCAAAGCAGAGAAACTCCGATTTCTTCAATCCAGAATCATACCTAAGCAATTCACATCGGTTTGTGTCCATCTCATCATACATGGTTTTCTTCAAAATGCGGCTGAGGTGAAGAGGGAGCCAGCAAAGAGCAAAAATCACCACTAAGCAGAAAACCGTTTTGGCCACTTCTCGGCGCTAGGAACAGGAGAAAAAAACCACAGCGAGTAAGTTGAACACCCTATACTAGTCAAAACAACTCAGAACAAGAAGAAGACCTGGGGAGCCCCCCCCCCCCCACTGGACCTTTGCTTTCCAAGCCCTGGAGCACAACTTTCTCCTAAAGGAGCCTCTGGTGAATGAACACTGCTTTGGGGAGGGGGGCTTCCAGGAAGGATGCCGCCCTGGGGCTGCTGTGAGGGGGACGGGGTGACAGCAGAGGTTCTATGCCAGTAGAGAGGAGGGAACTGGCTGGAATCACTCAACACTGGTGGCAGGGTGGATGGGTGGTAGGTGGGGGTGCATACCTTGGAGGAAAGAGTTAGTTAAAGACTCGTTAATAGGTAACTAGCCTTAGTGATGCTTTGGGTGGGCACGTGACTGAATATAGCATGAAATGACACGTTTACAAGGACACTTACTGAACAGAAAAAGCAAGGGCAATCCATTTTTTTTCTTTTTCCTGATCTTAAACTAGCATGGAAATACTTTTGCTTTTATTCTTTTCTTTCTTTTTTTTTAAATATAAATTTATTGTCCATAATGAGTTACATTATTTAGTGGGCAAACCATGAGATGTTATCCCAAATTCCCCAATTCCCCCCCTATTCTTTTCTTTCCTTTAAAGAATAATTTATAATTTGCAAGGAGACAGAGAGAGAGAGGGAGGGAGGGAGAAAACGGGCACACCAGGGCCTCCAGCCACTGCAAATGAATTCCAGATGCATTTACCACTTTGTCCATCTAGTTTTTTTTTTTTTTTTTGGTTTTTCGAGGTAGGCTCTCACTCTAGCCCAGGCTGACCTGGAATTCACTATGTAGTCTCAGGGTGGCCTTGAACTCATGGTGATCCTCCTATCTCTGCCTCCCAAGTGCTGGGATTAAAGGCGTGCGCCACCACGCCCGGCTGTCCATCTAGTTTTACGTGGGTACTGGGAAAAGTAGCTAGGCTTTGCAGGCAAGCACCTTAACCACTAAGCCATCTCTCCAG
>PVHP010033895.1:0-19385 GCA_004024765.1 Zapus hudsonius
CCCTGCAGAGCCGAGAGCTGCCGGGAATCTGCAGCGGTTCTGAAGCTGAGGAGAGGCTGCGAGGCCCCAAACCTCCCCTTTCATAAGGTGGGAAAGACCGCCTCTGAGGACCGGCAGCACCACCCGCGGGGAAGCCTCTCAATTGGCGCCAGGGATCTGAACCCGCGCGAGGGGACAGAGGCGTGAGCCCTGGGTGTACTAGGCCCAGCCTGCTCTGTGCTCTCCTGCAGAGCCAAGATCAGCTGTGGAACCCTGCTGTGGACCCCAAGCCGAAGCCGAGGAGAGGCCGTGAGTGGGTGCCCGGGTCTCAATCCTGCGATGGAACCTCTGCGGAGAGCTTGGAATCTGCCCCCGGGGATAATGGCGGGAGCTAGTGGTGGGGAGGCCTCGGCCCTCTGCTCCACAGGGGAGCAGAGAGCTGCTCGCGAACCCCGTCTGCTGCAGCCCAGGTGTTCGGGAGGGACGGAGAGTCCGAACTCGGTTTCGGCCTGTGTCCAAAGCCTGGATACCAGCTGAGGGGATCAAACCTTTCCAGAGAGTCGTGGAGACGTTGTTACTCAGTCACCATCTTGCTCCGCCCCCCTCCTGTGAGAGTCTTTCTTAACATTAACCACACATTTCCTTTGTCCTTCCATATCATAAAATATAATTACATATGCTTATGATTATAAATTACTTCCTGGACCCACTGTGAATTGCTCAAATTTCATTGTTACCTGTCAATGATTATTTAGAATTTGTGGTGTGATGTTGAGGGGTGGCCCTTTCTTCACAGTAAACAAAGTGCTGTCCTCCAACTAAATGATTTTATACTTCTACCTTACCTGGATGTCGGTTAACAAAGACTTATACTATGTGGCTGGTTTATATCTACCAAGAAAAGTACTGATTATTTTACTTACATAGTTAAAATTGCCTGTGTTAAATTTTGCCCATGTAACTCAGTAGAAGCAGTATTTGTCTTTTGTGATCTATAACAGAAACAAGTTTCTCTAAAATTGTAATAAAGTTATATTAAATGTCTATTACAAAAAGAGTTATTTTCTCCCTGAGATCTGAAGCCCTTCCCTCTACTATCATATTATAATTAAAAATGCATAAAATTATAGTATTCCCAAAGCAGATAATACAATATTCTTGTCTAAAATAATTTTGAATTCCCTTGTGTTCTACTAAGACTTCATGTCTGTCATTCAATTTTATTCTTAATAAGAGCTAAAACTTACTATTCAAAGCAAGACAACTATGCATAGAGTAGTGTGGCAACACTTATGAAAGAAATTTCCAAGTATTTTATTAGCATAAAGTATGAGGATTTTTTTGTCTTGTTTCTATTGACTATATCTGACTATGCAGTTTCAGAAAACCAGTGAGCACAAATAAGTAATTAAATAAATAAATAAGAATAGTGATTAAGCAGACATTACTAAGAATGCCATTTCAGTGACAAAATCTTTACTGGAGTGACTCATTTAACTCCAAATAAATTCTTGAAGTTTATAATGATATCTCCACTTTACAAATGATGTCACTGAGGCTTTGAAAGGTTTTGCAGATACCTGAATATTGTCAGGACAAGAGCATACAACCAAAAGCAGCTGACGGGAGGAAAATGTTTATTCTTGCTTACAGTCCTAAGCATAAACTTCATGATGGCAGAGGAAAGCATGGCATGAGCAGAGGCTGGACATCACTTCTTCCACAGCAGGAGGAAAACAGGATCAGGAGAGTCAGACAAACTCCAGGAAGGAGAAGATGGCTATAACACCCCTAAGCCTGCCTCCAACAATGCATCTCCAGCAAGGCTACCTCCCAAATTGCCACCAGCTTGGGACCAATAATTTAAACCACTTGAGTTTATAGGGGACATCTGACACAAACCCCTACAAAGGGGAAGTTACTGCCTAACACATGGTAAGTAGTGGGGCAGTATTTAAATAAAAGTATATAATTCCAGACTTTACATAACAATCTAACTTTCAAAGTGTTTGGGAAAAAAAGAATCAAAGAATATCATCATTCTTTTACTGTACATGTTAAACAATGTATGCTTCGTGAGCATGGATTGGCATGTGTGGTTACAAACATGGAAGGTACTGTACTTCCCATCCACTGTCCCTGTTTATTTCTTGTTCCTTGCATTTCTGAATGTCATGTCACACAAAATATAAAAGCTTTGATTCTACCATGCATATTCCAATTATCTTGTAGCTACTGAGTGGAATAAAACTAATTTGAGAACACTCCACCTAATTAACAGTTTTTGCCCTGGCACCATGCACAGCAAGTGATGTTGTCATTGACTCTAAACTTTCAATAGTGAAAACTGTGATTATCTCCCAAGCAGTCATATATATTTAATATATATGTAAATGAGTTCTGAGTAAACCATGTTATGTTGAGCTTACTTCTATCCCTGATGTGCGACAGGACTGTGTTCTGAAGTAGTTCATGCCAGAAAGCTAGGCTTGCTCTATCCTCACCCTTACAGGAATTCTGTTCACTCAAATTCTCCCAAAATATCTCAAGAATTCTTAACAAGCATTGTCAGAAATATCAAAGGTATAGGAAAGCTCTCTCTGCTAGTTATCCTGGATTTCTTCTTATATGAGTGAAGACCACTCAGAACTCAGCTACGTTTTTCTTTCTGTAGATTTTCCCAATCTGTAACCTCTGTGCCAGACTGTAACGTCTTCTATGTACAAGCCTGAGAGGAGAGGGAATATCTCTAGTTAGTTTTCTAATTGAATTTACAATATGAGAAAATATTAAATCATATTCTGCTCAATCCACTTTGAAAATTGGGACTCAACAGGGCAGGGGATTGTTGCACAGTTTCTGTGTGCTTCTGCCAATACCCTAGACCGGCTCTATTACACTGGGTTCATGAGCCCCTCTGTAGATAGAAAGCTCATACAGGCTGCCAGTTCTAAACTACATTGAAGAAATCCAATCAAGCATTGCCTTATTAAGTAAATGTAGTTGAGTTCTGATACTTTATACTTTATGGTCTTTCTCCACTTCCATTGTCAAGGAAGCATTTTGGTTAGGCATTCTCACTTAATCTAATGTACCTTCAGTTGATATGTATGAACATAATTTTTGGGCATATTCAAAAGGATAATATGTAATTTTGTTTCAATGGATTGTATAGTGTTTATATCAGGTTGAACATATCCATTTTCTAAAACATGTAGCTTTCCCTTATGGTAAAGATTTTCAAAATACTTTCTTATAGCTGCTGAAACATGGTGTAAGTTACAATTATCTATAGGAACCTAATCATGAATGTAGCACACCAAAAATTCTTTCTCCTAACTGTAAATATCTGTTAACTTTTTTTCCTGGTGTTTTCTGTTTTATTGTTATTTGTCTGTTTTACTTGGAAATTGTATTTCTCCTTTCCTTACATTTGATTTTCTTTGCAGAAGGATTTGATTGTTGATAAGTAGCCACTTTTTAAAACGAGTGACTGAATGTCTGAGTCTTATGTCTGATTTAGGGGCCACAAAGTTTAGAATACCCTTCAAGCTGTTTTTAAATTTTTAAATGTAATGTTGAAATAGTAGAATGTTATTATTATGAAACTTTATGTCTTCTTAAGTGGTTTCTTATAACATTATTAATAGATATTTCTTTTTATATGTAATACAATCAGAAGTGAGGAGGAAATAGGGGAAAGAGAATATGAGAAGTTTGAGATGAGAAATACTTGCAGAGGTAGCAAGCGTAATGTGTCTGGTGAGTTACGTCTCTTGATGCAAGAGTCTGCTGACCAACAGAAGTCTGTAAGCTCTTTATCAACTAATAGATGTCACTAAGGCATCAACGGGACCTCCTTTGGGACAGGAGGGAGTGGAGAGTCATTTTAATTAGTAAAAAAAAATCACTGACACAACTCTTGCCACTTGGACTGTGTGACACAGTCACTGTTCCCTCTTGTAAAATCAGCTGACTCAGTAAAAACTCAAACTCATTAACTTGGCATTTGTAGGCAAAACATTTCCTGAATTTTAGCTTTCAATACGCTGCTTTTGCCAACATATGACATTCTTAGCCAGCAATTATAAGGAAGAACATGGCAGGTTGAACTTTGGCGACTAGAGAATTTTTCAGGAAGTTTTGATGGAGGGATCATCAGCTTGGGGGAGATGCAAAAATAGGCAATGTTGAACTGATTTCCTGAACTCTGAGGTTTAATTGTAGAAGAGCTAGGTTTTCATGAATGTCCATCTCCCTTCAGCCTGAATCTAACGCCTGACTGTGGCACTTGTCTTCTCCTTGTTGGGACTAGTCACCTGGCCAGAAGCAGCTAATTGGAGGAAAAGAAGTATTTTGAGCTTTCCCTTTCAAAGGAAAACTTGTTCATGGTGTGGGAAGCTGGTTGGCTTCATCACATGTTGCAGGAGAGGGGGGAGAGGAGGAAGAGGAAGGAGGAAGGAGGAGAAGAAAGGGGGAGGGGAAGAGGATGAGAAAGAGGGAGAGAGGAAGAAGAGCTGTCTGAACACACAGCAGGAGAGACTCCAGCAACACCCATTACACACCTCCTACAGCAGGTGCTTATCTGCTGGGACTATTCATCTGGTGGAGACACCTATATGTTTAACTGGAGATTTGAACTTGGCCATTATCAGTGTCACAAACTCAGAAGTAAGTGTTATGAAGGTAGGTTGGGTATTTCAAGTCCTTACAGGTAGTCACGCTATAACCTCGTGGTTGTAAAAATGACTACAAGCTCACCTCTTTGGAATTTTATAGTAGGAAGCTTAAATATAAGTACTTGAGGAAATGGCAAACATGTACATATAACCCAGAACATTATGTTGCTGGCCTCCAGGGATCGATGACCATCTCCTAATGTACAATGTACTGAGTCTAACTGCAAAACTCCCGACAATGTTTACCAGATTTAACATTGTTCAAAACTCTGAGACTCCAGGGCTGGAGACATGGCTCAGTGGGTAACTGCTAAGTGCTGTGAAACATGAGGGCCTGAATATTTTCAGTTTCTGCTCTGCTGTGCTATAGGTGTGTGTGTGTATGTGTGTGTGTGTGTGTGTGTGTGTGTGTGTGTGTGTGTGTGTTCATGTGTGGCTACACAAATCTGTTTATCTGGAGTTTTGAACTTGGGCAGTATCAGTATCATAAACTCAGAACTAAGTGTGTTGAAGGTACGTTGGAAATTTCAGGTCCTTGGAGACAGTCATGATATACCTTCATGGTTCCGTAAATGACCACAAACTCTCCCCTTTGGAATTTTATAAACTAGTCTATGGCAGGGAGGTATAAAAATGAGCATTACTTTGCAGCTAAGAATGTGATGTAGATATGGAAGTCGGTAACATCTTGGAGGTAAACTTCAACAGAAACATATTAGGTTAAATTTTCAAAATGGAGGAATGAAAATAAAGATACAAGTTGATCAAGATAAAAGCTAGATCCAAATAGTTTAGTACTGGGGAATCGAACTCTGGTCTTTCTGCTTTGCAGCCATATGCCTTAACTGCTAAGCCATCTCTCCAGTCTTCATATATTGATTTTTGAATTTTTTTTTTACACTAAGGCTCATGTCCACAGTTTCCATTGCTGTGGTTTCAGTAACAGTCTTTCAGAATCAGGTTAATTATTCCTCACAACTCATAAGTTTTTTTTTTCTATAATCTTTTATTTCTTTTTTATATCCATAATGAGTTACAATATTTAGTGGGCAAACAATGAGTTGTTATCCCCAATTCCCCGCTGCCCTCCCCTCCCCAATCCGCTGGATAACCTCCTCCATGGGTCGTCTGGATCAGTCCTTGTGGCAGGGGACCATGGATAGCCTAGTAATCAGTCAAGTTCTCCTAGCCATGCCTCTGGATAATCTCCCCCACCACGGCTCTCACAATTAAATGGAATACTTCTTTGAGCAGCATGATGAGATCTCATGAGATCCAGCATGGCCCATGCATCCCGGGAAGGTTCCTGGTCCAGCCTATCCTTGCTCTACACAGTGTCCACCCATTAGTCACATAGTGGCAAATCCAGTAATCAAGTTGACTGTTTTGCAGTATTCATGTTCAGAAATCCTTTGCTTTATTTATTATCACACACAGCGTGAAGGGGTAGTGATTCTGGCATTTCTAAATGCCAAAGTGAATCTATAAAAAGCTTCTTTAAAGTGAAAAGTTGAAAGGTATCAACTTAAGGAAAAAGAAACCTTTTAAAATGGCCAACAAAATTCATGAAAAAATGACTTTCTTTTATGTTGAAATTGTAAAAAAATATTTTGTGATAGGTGTGCTATCTATGTCAAAAGCAAAAGTTATGATTACAACATTCAATAAGTAGGCAGAAAATATACTGTGTTCATAATGCAGTGCTGTCTTTGGTTTCAGAAATCAGCTGGAAGTACTGAAATTTATCTCCACAGATAAGAGGTGGTGTTACTCAATTTATTTCCAGAGTCATTGTAGCAGAAAAGTAGTTTGTATTCTTTTAATTAAACTATGACATTTCTAATGGCCTCTGTGGAGTTTTAGATATTCTTTTTTAATCTCTTTTAAATTTAATACACAAGTACTATATGTTTGGTGGGGTTAAGGAAAGGTCTTCCTAGATTAGGGCTATCAAACAAATCTAATTTTAAAATGTGCTCTCTTAAACCTCCTATATAAAACTATCTACTAACATGGTTTTATAGACTATAATTATGTTTTCTTGTGTCTTTAATCTGCTTCCTTCCTTCCTTCTTTTTCTTTCTTTCTTTGTTTCTTCTTTAATTTACTTATTATTGTTTTTGAAAGGACTTGATATAGATCAGGCTGGCCTCAGACTTTATATGAAGTCAAGGCTAACTTTGAATTACTGCTCTTCCTCCTGCCTCCACTTCCTTAGGGGCAGGACTAGTGACATGTACCACTGTACCCAATTGTATTTCACATTTTAAGACACTGATTTATATTACCATGAGTGGAACTTTAACTGCCAGCACTTGAGTACCATTAAAATAAATTATGTTTTCTTTCCACTTCATCCTTAATGTTTAATTCCTTCCCCTTGTCAACATCCTGAATATTCAGTTTTGGTATATTCAATTTGTGGGCCCAATTAATGTTATTAGATATTACTTAAATATTTGAATAATTTGGATTTCATAACAGGAAATCAATATAGTTTTATTGCAAAGCATGAGTATGGGAAATGTATAACATAGATGTTCAGTGATGATACAATTCTAACTGTTGTTATCTTTATTCTGGATTTACCAACACTGCGGTAACTGAAAATGATGGTTTTGTTTGCTTTCCCTAGAAAAACCCAATTAAGACATGTCCTGTTTCCATGAGTGTGGACATATCACATTCCAAGCTTGTCTTTTTCAGGGCCAAGATGCAACAGTGAAACAAGTTTCACCAGAATAACATACTCTACAGGGACAAAATAAAGTTGAAAGTGGTGTCTTGCACTGTCATGGAGATAGAATAGTTAGACTGAGCAGTCCATCAGCACTTAAAGAAAACAAAAAGGTGTATCAGGAGATTCATGACACCGGATACTGGGAAACATATTTGAAAACCAGGTAGCATTGAATAATTAGGCCTACAAAATACTATTAGCTTATTTTAAAAGTTTCTTTCCCAATCAGAAAACTATATTTTTAAATATACTATGCATTTTAGATAACGATGAGGCCAAACTGACATCATATTGGAGGGCTACTGGAAGAATGGATCTCTTCTTTACTATTGGCTACATTCATCGTTTCTTTAGCTTTTACACTTGGGAGAATTAGCCATCTTAGTGAGAAATAAGGGTTGTATCCAAATCTGCATTTGGACATATAAAGCTATAGTTTAGAAATCAGAGGTTAATTTGAAATTTCAAGGTTGAAAAATGAACATTGTAGTTAGTACTGTACAAAACACTGATGAAATTCATAAAACCAAAACTTTTATTCCCTTACAAGCAGAGATGATGTCATATCCACACAATTGTCTTTAACATTGGCCTGAACCTCATTTGATAGCATGGCAGGATCACTGATGATCCTCACATAGATCAAGTTAAAATATTTGAAAGTAGGATCATGAATTGCTATTAAAATATAAGCATAAAAATAAAAACACGACTATAGAAACTAAAATTCATAGGGAGACAATAAATAACAAAATTGGATTTTAGAAAATAGATTTACCGTTTGAGAACATTAGCTCATGAAATCCTTTCATTGCCAGTGCCGTTAAAGACACAGGAAGACAAAAAAAAAAAAAAAAAAAAAAGACACAGGAAGACAAGTAGAAGGAACCCTGTCCAAAGGTACTAGAGATACAAGCATGAGAGCAGAGAGAGGGAGAAGACACATCACAAACCTGCTTAATCCCCTTCCCTGTCAAGCCAATACCTAAACCATTGTTTCCTGTGCTTATATTACACAATTCTGTGACCAGGTATACTTTACCTTCTCTCTGTTATATAATCTGATTCTAGGAAAAGCAGCTACTTACTGCAGAATACAGTAAGAACTACAAAACAGGACCATAAACCAAACAAAACTGTTCATGTCTCAAGCCTGCCATCTTCTTCCCCAGAGTATCCCTCTGTGCTCATTTGAATGTACAATGTCTTCCATAGCCTCATTTGTTTGTGATTAATCCTCAAATGTAATCCTCAGTGGGTGGAGCTCTCAGAGGTAGAGCCTTAATGAAGGATGTCTATTACTTGGGTTGACCTAGGGATTTTATAGTTTAGCCCCACTTGTAAGTGCTAACCTGCTCACACTCTCTGCTTCCTGCCTGCTGTTGAGATGTGATCTCCTGCCATGATCTCAGTGCCATGATGAGATTCCCATCAGTATTGTAGGCTCAAATACACTCTTTCCTTCGTTAAATGCTTCATGGCAGCAATGAGAAGGTGTTAATTCCAGGGATATTTTAAGCCTTTAGTATGAAGATGAAAAGTTGAATTTTTTCATATTTTACATAATTTCTATACTAATATTAATTTTGTGGAAACTACACTTTGTATAAAATATATAACATCCATTCAGGAAAAGTCATTGTTGTAAACTCTTCACATCATATTTCAAGATATCAGAATTTGAGACATCCATAATTACCATAACCTAGGAGTTTAGAGCAAGGCATGGTGACACACTCTTGTAGATTAAGCAATCAGGAGGCTGAGGTAGGAAGATCATGCTTGATTAAACAGAAAGAAACTGTCTCAAAAGCAAACAAACAAGCAAGGAGATGAAAATGATACAATAACTTCAAAAATATGGAGGCTTGTCTGTCTCTCCTCTGCAAACTTTGTAGTTCAGTCAGCTGAGTATTAAAATACAGCTCTTCGTCTCAGCCTGGGTTGAGGCTGAGTATCTTGGATAAACTGGCTGTTAATTTCTCTCCAGAGAACAATCAACTCTTATGGACTTATGGGATTTCTTATTTTTATAGGAATACTGTTGCAGTCAGCTTTCTAGTTGCTGTGCAGAAAGAACCCAAGCAAAAGTGGCTTGTGGAGGAATGGGTTTATTAGGCTTACGGACTCAAGGGGAGACTCCATTCTGGCAGGGAAAACGATGGCATGAGCAGAGGGCTGGACATCACCTCTGCCACAGCACTGCAAACAGTGGCAGGAAGGTGTGCCAAACACTGGCAAGGGGAAGCTGGCTTATAACCCCCATAAGCCTGCCCCTGACAACACAGCTTCATCGAAGTTGTAAAATCCAAACTGCCATCAGCTGAGGATCAATCTATAAGAATACATTCATTTGTTTGTGGGGGACACCTGGATCAAACCATGACAAATACACAGGAGTTCCTCCACCTCACCTGAGATGATCTTCTTATTTGTGTGGAACATGAACACAAATGTTCTACTCTTCCTCAGTTTCCATGGCGATTTGTGTCCTACAATAGAAAACTTGACACGTAGCTGCTATGTGCAAACCCTTTTAATCTGCAAATGTCTCCAAAGGCAGAGTTTGCTCAATGTCTCTGTAACAAGAGCCACTCAGTCCTCTGATTTACCAGGCTTATTCCAGCAAGCTGAGAAACTTCTCTACAATAGGACAGGGCAGCTGTCAGCTCTGAGATTCTATTATTCAAAGCTCACCTGTCTCTTTTCAATTTACCAACATGTTTTGGAACAGATATGCAATGTTTGAATATAAGTACTGCAGCATTTTTTAATAACTTATTTTTCCTTAAATATTAAGTAGCATCCTAATGAAAGAAAAGCTAATGTTGGTATCTGACAATTTAGGTCTTATCAGAAATTAATTCAATATTGCATAGATTCTAAGGGTATGCTAAGTATCCTCTCTGTCTCTTTGGGGAGGAAATAAAATAATTTCTCTTGTCAGGAAATAATTCTCAGACTATTTCATTAAAAATGAAAAGAGGGGTGGAGAGATGGCTCAGCGGTTGGGGCACTTGCCTCCAGTGCCTAGGGCCCCAAGTTTGCTTCCCCAGGACCCACGTGGGCCAGCCCCACAAGGTGGTGGTCCTGGTGCTCTCTCTGTCTCTCTCTCTTCTCTCTCTCTGCTTGAAAATGAATAAATAAAATATTTAAAAAAGAAAAAAAAATGAAAAGAAGGGACAATATTACACAAAGTCTGACCATTGCCAATGAGGTCATAGAAGCAAAGGAAGAAAGAAAATGAGATTAGTATGAACTTTTTTTTAATGCTTGGTTTTCATTTATTCTTTAAGGTTATGCTGTCTACAAAGTCACAATCCTCCTGCCTCATCCTCCAAAGTGCCACCATACCTGGTTTACTACGTTCTTTAATCACAGGGAAAACAACCAATATATTGTTCAAATTGTCTCATATGAAAGAGAAGGGTGTTAACATTGAGAATGATAGCTTTCATTGACGTGCTGCCAAATTAGTTGATTTCATTATGATGTTAAATGTATTACAAAGCTTCTTGCATATTCAACATTGTATTCAAAACATCTTTTTAAAAACAAAATACATTAAGTTGTAATCACTTAATTATCTGAATACTAAATATTGACATCCAAAGCACAATTAATTTTAATTATAGTTAAATACTAATGTTAGTTTTATTATTTCAGGAGAAAAGGAGAATCCAAGCAAACCCATGCTAGAAGCTACTAGGAAGCCATCAGTCTTTCATCTAAATTAACAATGTGATCCTTAGCCTGGATAATATTTTGAACACACACCATCTGCCTTACCCCTCCCAGAGCCCAGGCTGCTAGGATTGTGCACCACCTTGAGAAGTCAGCTATTGTTCTACATCACTGCCCATGGGACTGCTGGGACAGGGGAGAGATGATCACTCTGTATCCTGTCATTTCACATTCCAGGGATTATTATTTTATCCACCCCCCTAAAATTATAATGGTGGTGTTATAACCATAGTGTTTATTTGCTTTATCTTAGTTACCAATAATAATGTTACGTTATTTTAAATTTTCAGATATCCTCTCAATGGAGTATCAGCTCAAGTTCTACATACGTTTTATAAATTGAGATATTTGTTTTCTTTCTCTTGAGAATTGAGGGTTCTTTGTTTATTTCTGATAAATGGAAACAAAATCTATTTGTTCCAGTTCTGTTCCTTCAGCTTGTATTTGAGGTCACTATTATAATGAAACAAAGGATCCTTTATATCTTCCAGTGTTTCATAATGTTATATTAACCTTATAATAATTTCTCTTAATTTGTCAGTTGTGGTGCTTAAAAGAAGTCTCATGATTATCTTAGCATTGGTTGGTGTTAACTGCCCTCATCACCTTGTCAATAATATTCTAGCCACAATTTTGTGGGTCTGTATCTTTATCTTCCATTGTTCATTTGTTCTATGCATCACTCCCTGTCAGTGCCACAATGATGGTATGCCCTATTGTATGACAACAATATTTCTAGAAATACTAAGGTTTCTATATAAAAATTTATAAATCACATAAAGAAAATGTGACATAAACTTGGTGTTAAATCTAGTTTATAGTATTTAACACAGGTGTCATGACTTTCACAAGTTATATGGTGAATATAGCATCAACTTTTCTTATCCACAAAATTGGTATAAAATATTTAAAGCATAAAAATAGTGTAGGTATTAAATAAGCTATCATATTTAAAGTTAACATCCCTTCATATATGTTTTCAATAGACATTGTTTCTGGTAGCTGTTTACTGTATGAAAATCTATATTTTCATGACTTTATCAGATATTAACGCAATTCATTAAACTATATGATCTAAAATACATTAGCAATAAACACATATGTAACTCATATGATATTATGCTTCACTTAAGACAAACCATTATTACATAGGTAAAAGTGCCTTAGTACAACTTACCTTTCTAAGATATGAAGCTTTCAGCAGGGAATTGGTATTTTCTAGTAGTGACCTTGATCTAGGAACAAACCAGAAACAGAATAGAATATGAAGCTGTGTACCCTTATAAATTTATTGCACAAGAAACTCATCCATCTGTTTATGGTTCCCTTTTGTCCCTAGATAACAGTTAGTTTAAAAAGGCATGCTTCAACCTTCAAGATAAATTACCCTTTCAATTCTTAATGATTGTAAGTAATAAAATCAAAGCGCAAATCAGTGTATGCATTAAAATTGGTGACATCTATGCCTTTGGATTGCTGATTAATTATCCTGATATTTAAAGGTCAGGTGGTATTCATACATTTATCCATAGACAGAGATCATGAATATAATTGTCACTCCTCTCAGCATTTCAGTGCCGTATATGAGTAAGTACAGAGATGAGGTAGAAGAATTATTCTAATGAACAGACAAATTTCAGTGACTGTAATGTCTATAATCAGTGCAGTCATCAACTTAACAGGACAGAAATATGTGGAGAGGGAGAACTGAGTTCACAGAATCTGCTTTCTCCTTAAGCACCAATTCACTATCTGAGTCACAGAGCAAGTTCAATATACGTGCTTAGGAAAACTTTTTATCTAGAACTCAAAGGGATTTTCTTATGATTAATTTTTCTCCCATTAGCATCACAACAAAGTAAAAATGTTCAACCTGTAAATTTGCCAAAATTGTTTACAAATCCTATATTTGGGGGTTGTTTTAGGTTACACTGTCACCAGTAAGTGTTCATGAGTGAATGCTAGCAGAGAGAGAGAATCAGAGGAAAAATTATTTTAAAAAAACATTATTTGTCTCTTTTATGCTCTTCTCCCCATATAGGATAGTTTGAGGCAATTATTAAAAATTGTGAATTAATTAAATATAAAACTAAATTCAAGATTTTCTGCATTCTAAATTCTATGAAGTTTCTTTTGTAACACTTATAAATCTTTTACTAGACATTATTATAAAATATATGTTATATGTTATAAAGTGTAGAGAGAGATTTTTAAGTGATTTTTAAAATTTTTTAATAAAATTTATTCACATCAAAATAATCTGGAAACCAGCATGGTTGACCACAGTAATGGTGGCCATCAACAGCTACATATCTGTGCATTGTTTTCTCAGTGAACAGCACAGATCTTCTGAGAGAACACATAGAGTTACTAAAACTCCTCACATTCAGCACCTCCTGTATACAGAGAAACTACACTCAAAATCAAAATGTCTTCCATTAAAAAATAATGCAAATCTTAATGCTGCCATTGCCCTGGCTCAGCACCTCTGTGGAAAACATTATAACCTGGGGAAGGATCTCAGAAGAGAATAGAGGAAATCAAAAAGAGGACTGACTACCTCCACAAAAATCTCCACCCGGATGGGATCTGGTTAGAAAAGAGACATGCCTGTTCAGAAGACTATGTTGTAGAAGAGAATTATCAAGCAGGGGCACAGTTCATGTTGGAAAGTGTTGGCAGTCATTGTAGTTGAAGAAGAAAGAGATGAAAAGAAAGGAGAGCTGCGTGTTGGATACTCACGGGAATGGATAGAGATGGTAAAGGAAAGTGGGAAACTCAGGGCAATTTCAATAAAATTGTGCAAAAGAAAGAATGAAAAGATGCAATAGTGTACAAGTCAGCCATTGAATCAGAAAAATAAGTGTACATAGATGTATATAAAAACTGGGAAATCAGTTTTAATGACCCAAACATAATGAAATGATGAGATATTAATCACTTTGATGTGGTCAATATATGGTGTTATATGAAATACAGCATATGAACATATGATTATATGTAATTTATGATAATGTTTATAGACATACATAAGTATGCATATTTATTACATTAAACAAAATGAAAAGAAAAATATTGTTGAGAGTTTAATTTTTATTTAAATTTTAAAAAAATTGCAGCAAACAATATTCTATATCATTCTAACAAAATAATATGCCAAGAGCAACTGAATTTTATTCAAGGAATGTAAGTTGTGTATAATACTATGAAATTTGATAATACACATCATATGTACACTATATATAATTGTATATACCACTGAAATCAAATGAAAAAATAATCATATGATTTTCTTCTAAATTATGATGAAGAATTTGACAAAATTAAATGACTATGTCTCCCAAAATTATAGCTTAGAAGTCAAAATGATTGCTACTTCTTTTGTATAAGAAAACCAATGATTTTCAAAGGCAATATTTTATTCACAGGATAAACAGCAATATATCTCCTCTAATACAGACAAAATAGAAAATGATTAAAACTGCTGGTTGATATTAATCTGGAAACACTTGCTAATCTAATTGGAAAACCATAGCAAATTAAACACTCAAACATTAACATTCAGATCAAAATCAACTCTTTCTATTTACACATGATAACAGGATATATGCCTAAAGAATGATTACAAAGTTTGATTCAAAATTAAAGTAATTCTCACACATTTGAGAATAAAATTAATACACAGAAATTAAGGACATACTAGGGAATGTCTACTTACTATTTACTGGAGGGTGCTGGAGGCATGGAGACCTTGGGGCAATGAGATGTTTATAATTAAGATGCATTATTTATTATGTGTATATGCCAATGTTGAAAATAAAAAGTTTATAATGTAGAAATATACTTATAGAGAAACATTAAAACTATGAAGAAAACTGACTTAACTCTCAAAGGCAAAAAAATAGTCTTTGATATGACAGCTTATCTCCTTCATAAAGGTGATTCTCTTTTCCAGCTTATGTTATGAATTTATTACCATGTCAATTAAATGTTTAAAGTTTTGAAAGGACCTAAACAGTGAATTTTTATTTTTTAAACAACTTTATTGTCAATAATTAGACACATTGTATGAGCAAATCTTGTGGTGGTACCTCCATTTCCCTCCTCCCTCTCCCCAACACACTGGGGGTCCTCCTTGGTGGGTACACTGGATCAGTCCATGGGGTAGGGGGTTATGAATTTCACCAGAGGTAGCCAGGTTTTTTTTTACTCCTTTATGTGTTGTTGTTGAAGGGGGCAATGACTCTGGTCATGTTTCTTACCATGGCTCTTAAAATATTTCCACCCCCTCTTGTGCTCAGTTTCTTGAGTCATGGTGGGTGAGTTTGCAGTCTGCTTTATTGTTGAGATCTTAAAGTGTCTCTGGACTTCTGCTTTGAATTGTGTTGGGTATAGTTGATGGGATTTCTATTTGTAAAGAATAACTAGGTGTATGTAGGTGTTGGGCTCAAAATTTATAAAGTATGAATCCATAAAGCCTAATCCAAATATGGTGATGCTAGTGGATAAAAAAAATACACCAGTCTAGAATGAAATCTTAAATTATCAAGAATGAAATAATAGTCACTGTCAAAAGTTACTAGAGATTGACTTTTTACACAAATGATTATATCCAATAGTGTTCAAGAGACACGTTTCCAAAATGTGTTCCTTGGCAAATTTCATAGGTTAAGTAAAAAAAAAAATCTAAGAAAATGACATATGCAGGATGGTTTTGTTGGCATTTCCCCACTCTTGACTCTCAACCAGGTCATAAAACCGAGGGAGAATTATAGGATCATTCCCTGAAGCAGACTATAGGAACTCCATATGGAAAGGGTCTCCTTTGACCTTCAGGAAAGGCACATTCAAACTCTGTGAAGATGAAGAAACAGATGAAATCAGCGTAAACAAAAAGACCTTGGTATGTTTATCGACTCTACTTCACTATTAGATAATTTTCAGTTTTACTTTATCATATTTCCCATAACTATATATCCAAAAAATAAGATTCAACTGGTTTTTGTGTGTCATATCTTTATCAACTTTGACCTTGAGATTTTAGTGACATGTCAAGTTTTGTATGATTTTTGTCTTGATAATCTGCCTTTTTTTTTTACAGGAGTGACATTAGAAATGGTAATGAAAAATAAACTGTTCTTCTCTTGATATGCTTTAAGAAGACAATGAAATTACCCTGTAGAAAACTCTAATAGTCGAACCTTGTAATATTTAAGTCTTAAGATGTGATGCTGGTAGGTGTTTTGTGCATCAAAGCAGGATCTATGAAGGCAAACTGTTAACTATGACTGACTGAATGAATGAATGAATAGTGGGAGAAATAATGCTTTCACTTATAGTATAATGCTGAATTTCACAAGAGTGGATAAATGAAAGGGCTGATGAACTTCAGAGAGCATCTTTCCTAAATGAAAGTTGATAAACATAACAGTTTCCAATATTTATTGTCAGAATATTTGCTTCATATCAGGACTGGAATCATTACAAATTGTGTAAGGCATCTTGTATATGGAGGAGCTTCCAAAATCCTTGAAGGAACTTTAATGCCCCTCTTATCACATAGTCAAGACAAGCTGTGAAATCACCTATACCAAATGGACATTTTAGCTATGAGAACTGTACTGATGACATCATGAAAGTTTGAAAGTTTGAGTAGAACCATATTTCTTTTCTTCTGGCCGAGTCAGTTCCAGATTTTAAGATTTTATTGGATGTAGGCTGTAGCTGTCATAGTGCAGACAAAGAAAATAAAACAGCAATAGATAGAAGAAATAATGGATTTAATAACAATACAATTTGAGAACTCTCATAATAATTGAATTGGGCAGAAATTCAGACAAAGAGTTCAACTAGTGAGGAAAAAGTTTAATGAGGAACAGGATTTTTACATGTTGTTAAAATAACTCTCTTCAAATAACTTTCATTTTACAAGGAGAACTAGTTATTTTACAGGAATTAACCTAACAGCTATCAATCTTTGGTACTTCACTAAAGTTTACCCTATGACTAATGAGACACCCTGACAGCACGTGCTGACATAACACATCAAGAAGGGCCTGCATCTCTTCTGTGGCATTGCTGTCAAAAAAAAAGACATCATTAGCAACTTGCATCTAACCGAGTTCTTGGACATTCTGCAAACTAAGGGGTCTGTAACTTAAAATAGAATGTCAAGGCCATGAAAACCATAGAAGGTCAAAAGAATTGTTCAAGGTTAAAAGACACTAATGCAAAATAAGTAAAAATAATTTTTATGGTTCTATCTTATATTTGGAAAACACAAATAATGAATAAGTTCATTGATGGAACAATAGATATGTTTGAATATGTATGGTTTATTTAATAAACCATACTGTATCTGTTGTCTTTTGATTCAGAAGATTGCACTATGATTAGATGTTTATGAGAAATTTACTTAAAATTTCAGCATATGATCTTTGGGACACTGAGAAATCAAACTGGAGCTGAGCTGAGTGCCTCCTTCCTGTTGACTAGCTGTCAGGATGCTATCAAGAAATATGAAGCCTGTTAGTGGAAGAAAAAAATCAACAGTCTTAACCAGTGGATCCCGTATGTTTTATGTCTGTCCAAATGTGCCAACTGGTGCAATGGTGCCGTATCTATTGTGAGAAAAATCAGCTGCTCTGTGGATAAAGTCCATGGGCTGGGGAGATCATAAGACCCAGAGAGGAAATTAATATAGCTGTCTGGCTAAACAGATATATCAAACCTAACACATTGTTCTCTAGATACTTATGTTTATGCCCATATATAATGCTGCTCTCACTTTTGTTTAGAGAAGCTTCCCTTTTCAGATGGCAGTGATGACTGGGGAGATTAAGAACTCATCAAGGTGCTAAAAAGTGTCAATGAAGTGTACAGTACTAAATGAGACATCTTTATCCTACTCTCCAAGCTTTAGGGACCATTGTGGAAGAGGTGGTGAAAAAACTCTGAGAGCCAAAGAAAAGGAAGGATTTCTCACAATACTGTCTTTCAGACACAAAGTGGCCAAGGCACTCGTAGCCTTATAGTGGCTTAAGCTACTTTCATAAGACTCAACAGAAGAGGGAAGAGTGAGGGCATCAAAGAAGAAGAGAGACCACTTAGAAAGATGAACTTCAGGGGACGGGGATTTGTGAGGGAGAAAATGAGCATTGTGGTAGGGGATTATGACCATGGTATATATACTAAATAAGTTTTGGAGTTGTCAATAAAATGTTTAAAAAAATTAAACATAAATTTGAAGAGTGTTTGCAATATCAGGTTAAAATTATTTAACTTTTACACACACACATGGACATTCATATTTTGCACATATGTGTAAACATGTGTAAATATGAAACATATTGACTCTCATGAATGAATGTAAACAACAGTGTGTGCTCTCAGGTGCTCATTAAAATATTCATATTTAAGCAATTTTTTAAAAATTAATATCTTTATTATGAGCAAGTATATACATTGTATGAGAAAATCTTGTGAATGTGTCCCCATTGTCCTACTCTCTGTCCCTTAACCACTGGGGTCCTTCCTCGGTGTGCATACTGGATTTGTCCATAGGATAGGGGGTTATAAACTGCACCACAGGTAGCCAGGTTTTCCTTCTCTTCTTTTTTCTTCCCCCTTGTGTATTGTTGCTGAGGGGGACAATGTCTCTGGATATTCTCCCTCACCAAATGGCTCTTGCATTCTTTCTGCCCCCTCTTCTACTCAGTTCCCTGAGTCATAGTGGGTTTTAAGTGTGCTTTATTATTGAGATCTTAAGTATCTCTGGATCTTTGCCCTGGGTTGTGTTGGGGATCATTGGTGTCTGTCTCCATTGACCTTTCATGGGTTATCAGACTTGCTCTGGTGATTGGTCTCCTATTTGTCTCATCACTTTCTCATAGGTTTCATTTGGGCCCTGTGTGAAGGCCAGGGGTGGTTTGACTCCTGCCAAGATATCTGCCATCATCCAATGAGCAATTTTGAAAATATCTGCTTTGCTCAATTAGTAATGTATTGATGACATTTTTTATTATATCACATAACATAAAAAGAGATTGGCATGAAACATAGTCTGCGACCATGAATAGGCTGGATACAGTTCCTACTGCGAGAGAACAGCAAACCAAGAAAGGAGCAATTATGCAATGAAGGAGCCTGGGCCTGGGGGAGTCAATCAACAGCCATTAAATTCGGCCAAATATTCCACTCAGTGAGGGGGAACCTTTGATTGGAAATGGGGATTTAGGGCAAGA
>PVHP010033896.1:0-19361 GCA_004024765.1 Zapus hudsonius
AGACATACATTTGCATATTTGTAGTCAGAAGGAAAATAACTTCTATCTCATTATCAAAGGCTGTCAGGCCTCTAATTAGATTTTTTTCTCTTTTCTTGTTCTTGTTTCTTATTCCCTTGCCCCATGACTTTTTCTGTTTTATAAATAGAAGGCTGCCTTGACAATCTCCCCCTAGAAATAATCAGCTAACAATTAATAATTAATGTTAGCAGGGCACCATTCTTGAGGAGTCTTGCCGTGATCAAACTAGGCACGTGGGGGAAGGACAGAGGGAGGAGATTATGAGAAAAAATTGTAAGTTTATGACTTTACAACTTTTGAATTCACAAGAGCACATGGGGATGACGGTGTGCTCTGGATCTCATGTGGATATTTATATTATTAGTAGCTCTATCTATGGTTGGTAGAACCATGGAAGAGGGTGTGCAGACATTTCTGGTCCACTTCTTCTTTTGCCCACATACACATCCTCCTCACACAAGTACATTCCCCATCAGAGTGGGACATTTGTTGTTCTGTTCCATATTGCCATGTCCCGGACAGAGAGCATTTCGCTCTCGATGCAGCACATGGTATGACTTTGGATTGAGGTATACTATCCGCCATAATAATATCACGCACGATGGATTGACTCTCCAAGAATTTTTATGGTTTATCCCTCCTGGCTAGTCTGTGGGCTGACAAGCACTTTTTAAAAAAACTCTTCCCATGGTTTTGCATTTTCTAGAAAGTCACCAAGTTGGAATGTATAACATGTAACCTTTTCAGACGTGTTTCTTTTACTTAGTGATGCGTATTTAAGGTCACTGCATGTGTTTGTAGATAATTTCTTTTGAGTGATAAATAACCTTTCATTATATGGATGGACTGCATTTATCTGCTAAAGAACAGCTTGCTTATTCCCACATTTGGGCAGTTGTAAGATAGTATTTTTCAAAGGAAGTTTCTTTGATGTTACTTATTTATTTTTTAAAATAAGGTTTGTTAAAAATGGAAACCAAATGGAGCCAGGGTATCACAGACACAAAGGCCAGGGTGAGGCAGGAGTGACAGTCACATAGGATCCGAATCTCCGGGTCTTCTGTAAGGATGTTTCTGGAAAGGTGGGAGCACCCACCCTGAATGTGGAAGGCATAGTCCATGGGTTGGGGTCCTGGACTAAATCAAAGAAGAAAACAAGCAGAGCACCCCTTCCTCTCTCTCTCTGCTTCTTGACTGCGATGCCATGTGACTTCCTGCCTCCAAGTCCTTCAAGCTGTGAGCTGAAACCCTCTTTCTTTCCTCAAGGTGCTTTGGTCAGATTTTTTTTCACAGCACTGAGAAAAGTGGTTCAGAGAACGTGGGTGCTGAGGAGGTGGGTCATTTGGGCCCAGTTCTTATGTTAACTTCTTCCCCCAACTACAAGGAATATACCGCTGGCTTCTCCCACTCAGGTGGTCAATGGGGTCTCTCTTTGGCTTGCTCAAGATCCTAATTTTATAATGACTGACAGACTTACACCAATGTTACACATTATTAGCACGTTCCATTTGTGTAAATTTAGGCAGTTTTCTTACTCTCCCTGACCTTCAGTTTTCTAGAACAGAGTTCAATAATATATGTGTGTTTTTATGGTGCAGAAAAAGTGGTGGTTTTATTTCTCGCGAAACTATCATTTTCTAACACATTATAACATTTAATTGCCTGTGTTCCTAATTACCTTTCTCTGTACCCACCCCTCCCTAGGCAATATGAGACTTAGGAGACATGTTTATCTGTCTTGTTCCTGAATAGATTCTCCAGAGCTTAGAGAAGTGTCAGACCTATATAGGTACTTACGAAATAGCATGAAGTTCTAGGTGAACAGATGGGGTGATAGAAGCTGTTAAGTCCTTGCCATTGTATTCCTGAAGAGAGACTGTCTTGTCCCTTTCTTTGTATTCCTGGAGATTGCCTACGAATTTTCAGACTTGCCTACACATACAGAAAGAAGCAGCAAGAAGTGCTTGTCTAATAATTGTGAAGTACTACTGGCCAGTCAGTTAATTTTCTCTGTGGCTCCTTCTCCTGATTCCATATATTAAGGATATCCAGTCTTGACTATAGAACCCCAGAACATTAGGACACCATCTTCCTTTTTGATGGGTGATTCGCAGTGTAAAGAAAAGATTTCTTCTAATTTTTGCTTGTTAATTCATGTTTATTATTTTTGGAAGTGCTGGCTTAAAGGTACTGTAGGAACCTCACCCTGACCTCACAATCCTTGCTAGTGCTTGGGAATAAGCTTCTATTACCTTCTGAAATATTTCACCCACACTGGTGTGTATTCCAGTGTAAGTGCTCTGCGTGCACAGTAATCGTACTACATCAGGTACCTTCGGATCTGCTGATGTGCTCTGCGTGGCCACGTCAGCAGAGTGTTCTGAGAGGAGCATGAATGTCACCTTTCAGGTTAGATCTGTTGGGAAAAACTGAGGCAAGGCAGCACGTGGGAGTCCATTATGGTTCCTTTGCTACAGAGAGGAGTGCTGTCCATGTTCCGTAGATGCCTCCAGAAGACAGTTTGTCTCTTTGGGAGGTGGTTCCTGATCTGTCAGTGGGTTTCAACAGCCATATGAGGGGGAGATAGAACAGGCAGACTGTCTACTCTAAACTCTTTATTTACCTCAAAGAAAATAGTTGAAAGGCAGGTTGGTGTGTCAGTAAGTCAACAATAATGTCACCATTGACTCTAGGCCACTTATCAGCTTTGTGAGAGAGTGAAGACAGGAGGTAACCTGAAGGACACAGTTAATGTCAAGGACACTTCTCCCCTGGCAGGACTTCTCTAAATAGGTTTGCTCCAAGATGGTGCAAATGGGGCCCAGGGAAGAGGACCCAGTCCTCAGAAGGCAGTGTGGGATTAGCATTAGCTTCAGAGCCTGCAGAGCGGCTATTTTGAGAGCTACATGTGACCCTCTACACCAGCCTGTGTTGGCACAGTAACTGGATCCTGGCTGGAGGCCATTCATTCATCTATTCTATATCTGCTTTAACGATTGCTTCCAATGCAGCATGAAATAAAATACCGATTCCAAGGTACAATTTTAGTCTAAAATTATTTTGAAAGGTTCCTTTCCTAAGACAGAAAAAACAAATAATGGATCATATAACAAAAGAAAATGATCTTGTAGTTTCATCTTTTTTAGTTTTGAAAATCTGATATCTGGTCTCCAAAAGCTGCCATTTAAGGAAAGGTTATGCAAAAATAGAGCTTGGGTTAAGTTAAATAAGACACACTACCTTTGCCTTTCATTCTCTTTGAGGCCTTTTGTGAAATCAAAATTGGGCCTCAAAAAATGTTTGCAAATTGCAAACATGGCCATTTTTGAAACAAATAAAGTAGAAGGAAAGACTAACTTATTATCACACGCATTTATTACGAAGAAATTTGTCCAGATGGCTTACATCCTTTTGATCGTTTAATGTGCACACCGTCTCAGCCAGGAATTCAGTTGATTTGGAGAGCAAATTAGTGTCCGGCTTGTTTATTTCAGATCATGTGGGTAGTATGTCAGTTGGCTCATTTTTGTGTCATGGCAGGAAGAGGGACCTCCAGATAGCCTGATCCGGGGAACATGGGGTTAAGACATTTCTCGTGAAAACTCAATGTCACATAGCAAACAAGCTCAGATTGTGATTGGTGCTTGACAACAGCACTTAAGCAAAGCCTCCTTGGGGACCCTGTTAGGTAGAAATTTGCACTTTGATTGATAGTGTGAGAAAATCACTGTGTGGTTCAGAATAGCCATTCCCATTAGAGCTCTTTCTATCCTCCTTAGAGCTCCGCTGAAGAACGCTTATGTTTCCAAGTGTTGAATGCCCTCTCGGCCCTGACACACCTCAATGGAATCGTTGTGACCACGTGATTTAAAGAGTGGCTTTTCCTAAACTTTGTGCTGCTCACAGTGAAAGCTACAGATTGGACGGAAGCACATCACGGGCAACATCTGGCACATTCTAAACACATCTGTCTTCATTTGCATGGATTCCTTTATCTCTGCCCCTCTTGTATTTGTAGCCCTGCCTGGCCTGTGTCCTGGGAGGGATTCTAAAGGTACTTTTTTTTTTTTTTTTTTTTTGAGGTAGGGTGTCACTCTAGCACCACAAATGGGTCACACCATTCATTTGGTCTCAGGCTGGCCTTGAGATCATAGTGATCCTCCGGCCTCAGCCTCTCAAGTGCTGGGATTAAAGCCACCACACCTAGCTCAAGGCACGAGTTTGATGGCTATGCTGATATTGTATACCCTTTGCCCAGTTTCTTAGAATGAAAGAAACTTTTGTACTCCAGGCCTAGTACCGCACCTATTTAGTAATCATTATGAAAATGAGCTTAATGAAAAAGCTAACATTTTGTTCTATTATGAGCAATTTTCATTAAAACTCAAGGCACCCACTGGTAGTTCAAATCTGCTTTCAAATCTACTTACTTCTACCTGGGCTGCTGGGAGGCATTTTTGATAGAAAGGTGGTGGGTGTTCCCTGTGTATCTGAATTTTGGCAAAGGCATCCAGAAATGGTGTATGACCCTTGCCCATGATTTCAGTTGTTTAAACTGGCCCTATTGTTATAGAAATGTTAAATACTTTCTCTTTGGAGCGTATATACCCATGGAGTATATACATGGAGAGTAAATAGCAACTAGAAACTTCACCAGTCAAACCAACAAACCACCGAGCTTGTCAAAGATGAAATTTTTAGCATAAAACTGTGTTGAGTTGAAATTTAAAAGAATACAGGAAGGGGCTGGCAAGATGGTTAAAGATAGTTCAGTGGTTAAAGGTCAGTGATAGTAAAGTCTTTCGGCCTGGGTTTAATTCTCCGGCCACCCACTTAAAGCCAGACAGGCATTCATTTGCCACTGCAAGATACCCTGGCACATGTATATACACAACAAATACACTTTAAAAGAAAAAAAGAACACAGTGAAATACTAAAGTTCATACTTAAGTTCAATCTAGAAGAGTACCTTGTAAAATTTGCTTTTCCCCTCACAGTCTTTTAACCCAAGAGTCAGTTTCAGAAAGCCTTAAAGGGGGTTCTGCTTTCAGAGAAAACTCACTGTGCTTGTTTGATCCAAGTGTCCCCCACAAACAGTAGTGCTCTGAATGTTTGATCCCCAACTGATGGCAGTTTGGGTATTAGAACCTTGGTGGAGGTGTGCTTTGGTTTATGAGGGTTATAGCCAGCTTCCCCTTGCCAGGGTTTGGCACATCTTCCTGCCACTGTTTGCGACATGATGCAGCTGAGGTGATGTCCACCCCTCTGCCCATGCTGTCATTTCCCCTGCCATGATGGAGCTTCCCCTCAAGTCCATAAGCCAAAATAAACCCTGTCCTCCACAAGCAATTTTTGGTTGAGTTCTCTGTTGAAGTGCGAAATCTGACTACAGTCATCATGAGAAAATTTTTTCTAGGCTGAAACAAGTAAATATGATAAGTAAGCACTTGTGATCTGGAGATATACAGGGGCATATTGCAGAGCATGGACCTCCCAAGCTTAAGAGTTAGTTACCTAGAGGATAGGGACTTATGTATGTGTGTGGCATGCCTATGCCTTATTCAGAGGTTGACATCCAACAGATTCAGAGTTAACATTAATAGATTTTCTTGACTTGAGAGCAGTTGTACTTACTACACTCACATAGGAGAATCAGGTGACCTTAGAATATGAAGTGTGAGAATTAAGGTCTGGGTTTCTTTCACAGTATACTCCCTGTGTAAGGCTGTGTGATTTGCATCTGGAGTCAGGATTGTTGAACTCCCTCATACACATTGTAGGATGTGAGTCCTGAGACCTAACATATCCCACATTGTAAGGCGTACAGTCCTGTGACCTCACACATCGTGCACATTACAAGATGTGCAGTCCTGTGATTTGGGAGTTTGCCACTGGGCTTTCATCCCATTGCCACACTGATCCAGACATTGTTTCAGAGGAAGGGTGACGGAGTCTGTGAACCAATGGGGAACTGGACAAGTCAGAGTTGGGGTTGAGGAGCGTCCAAAGGGAGCATTTTTTGGTGGGCCTCTGCCCTACTGGCAGGATTTATGAGGTCAGGCTCTGAGGAACTCCTCAGGGGGATCAGTGTCTTCTCTTGGACAGTAGGAAAGATGGGGAAGTCCGTTCATGCTGTGCTGCAGGTTACAAGCAATTCATTTGGATAAAAAGGGTTCAAGAAGATATTCATAGCCAAAAGGAAAACAAGGATCATTCCACATATGGCCCCTACAGCGTTCTTCTAGTGGCCTGATTTCTAGTGAACACTCTTTAGCCCTAAGTAAAAGTTGCATTGTGTGTTTGTGACGCTTTCCCCTTCCCACTTCCTGTGATACAATTTTCTCTTGTTTTTGTCTGTTCTCTAGAAGTTTTTTTTTTTTTTCAGATAGGATGTGATAATGGTTAGGTTTTGTTGTCAACTTAATATTTTTAATTACCTTGGGTGGGTCTCTGAGGTTGTTTACAGGAAGGCAGTCCTCTCAGTAGGGGGTAAATGTAAGGAAGCTCAGAGGAGCTAGAAATGAACATCCCTTCCCGGGAGGGCAGTGCAGGAAGGAAATTCCAGAGACTCAGGAAGCCAACGAGTCTGGAATAGGGTTTCAAGTCTCCGCCCTAAGGCTATGTAAAGGAGAAGGAAATTTCTCTCCCTTAGCTCCTGCCTGTTTGCTATTGTGTGTGTGGTGTTGGGTTTCTCTCTCTGCTTGGACTGTGAAAGGGTCTTTTCCACCCTTATGGAACTTCCCCTGGATCTGTAGCTTCAATAAATCCTTTCCTCCCATAAACTGCCTGGTTTGAAGGTTCATCAGCAGCATGTGGCTGAGTAGGACAGATGTAAAGTTGACCAACTGTGAATTTTTGCATGTTTCCAAGCCACACTGGACACTAGTTTGTGGAGTGAAAGTTCAAAATAAAAATAACATTTCCTTCCAAACTTTGCAAAGACAGCTCTCATGTCTTTCAGCATCCAGGTTGGCCGCTGCAAAGTAAGGTGAGATGCAGACAGCCATCTTCAGAATGCTTGCTCTTGGCTTCTTTGGGCTTCTCATTGCCTTGGCTGGTGAACTCTAGCATTTTGGTGTAGAGTTTCTCAGGTTTTCTGTCCTATTGTGCTGTGAAGCATTCATTCTGTGACACAGCCTAGTTCTTGTCTCTTCCATGCTTTCATTGGAGTTTTTCCTTCCATATCTTTCTCTTTCTTCCTCTCTGACTTCGTATCCAGATATGTGTGTAGCCTGCACATCTAATGACGGTCACCTTGTTTCTCTTCCATCTTCCAGCTCCTCGTCCTGACATTTAGCTGTGTTCATGTCATTTTACCCATGGAGTTTTATTTTACTAATTGGCCATAATCGCATTCTGTGATTCTGAAACAGTTTCCTTCATTGCATTCTGTTGTCTTTCCTGTATGGACATGGGCAGTCACCTCTCTCTGCCTCTCCAGCCAGGGTACTCAACACTGATGGCTGTGTCCAGATTCCCAATGCAACTGTGTCCTTGTCCAAGGGTTCTGAAGGCCTTTCCCCAGTTAACCCCCACAGTGGGTGCTCTTGCCTTCTGATGCATGTGTACTTTGAGTACTCTGGGTACGCTGTGTTTTTTGAGCACTCTGTGTTGTCAGATAAAATATAGGGTCTTTGGATTTACCATTTCAATAACCCATGAAAAACTGTGCTACTCTGAAGCTGATTTGGATTTATTGTTAAGAAATAAAACCCCTCTGCAATTCACATTGAACCGAAATAAACCCTGTTGTTTGTCTGAAACTCAAACGAATTCCAAACTAGTCTTCAGTTTGCTTATCTGGAGATGTGTCCAGATGTGGGACAGATGTCATGCTAACTCAAGAAGGTTGGGACAGGGATGGAAGGAACCATATTTCCGGGCCTTCAAAGAATCCCAGCTGGATCAAATGAAGTCAGTTCAACCGAGACTGACTTGTCTGGTATCAATGAATCTCTTTCTGAATGCCAGCTTCAAGATTAACTCTACAAACAGTCTGGTATTGAACTAAGAATGGATTTCTCACGATAAGTATATCGAAACACCAAAATAAATAACACTTCTAATGTGCTGTCATGAAGTCTGCTGAGTTATTTCGGGTACTTGCCTTGGAAGTCCAGCATAATTTTTCTGTAGCATTATTAAGACATGCTCTTTAATTATTCTTTAGCATTTCTATTTAGCGTCATTAGCTTCAGAGATGCTGAATGTTGGCTGTGACAGCTAGTGCTTTGCTCACGTCCTCCTGGTGCCAGGCTAAGTAAGACGCAGTGTGTTCAAGACATTGCACAAGGAATTTTTATATCGACTGTGGACGCCAGTGAGGTAATGGCAGAAGCTAGTTGCTGTTGACAAATTTGTCAAGTGACTGTAAGAACTGTAACTCATCTTTCAGTTTTCTCTAGCCGAGGACCCTGGAGCCCATTGTGGCATTCCTGAAGACATTGCCTATCTTTAAGGTTTGTGTATTATTTAACTGGATTCATATTGTAAAGGTTTGTGTATTTTTAAACTGTATTTATATTGAAGCTTACACTATTTCAGTCTTTTTTTTAAATATATTTTATTTATTCATTTTCAAGCAGAGAGATAGATAGAGAGAGAGAGAGAGAGAGAGAGAGAGAGAGAGAGAGAGAGAGAGAGCGCACGCACCAGGGCCACCACCTTGTGGGTCTAGCTTATGTGGGTCCTGGGGAATTGAACTGGGAGCTTTAGGCACTGGAGGCAAGTGCCTTAACCGCTGAGCCATCTCCCCAGCCCCTATTTCAGTCTTTGATTTGACTTGCTTTACTCCTCTGTGACTTGTGAAATAAAATATTGTATGATCCATGGGCTTGGCTAGCATGTACCAGGACAAAGCATATCCAGAGAGCACAGAAGTTCAGAGTCACGAGGACAACCTTCTCAGATAATCAGTTACCCCGTGTCAAAACATTCTTCTTGTCACCTTGATCTTGTCTTTGATGTGTTGCTCCAGGTCAAAGCATGTGCGGGCTTTCAATATGCATGATACTTGCTGTACCTGTGGGCTCACCTGTCTCTTCCTGGTAGTGCTGCAATTTGATATTTTATTCTTTCAAACATGAATAGAGACCAGGCCTGGGGTTGCTCGATGTTCTAGGAGGACAAGACTGATAATAATATTTTCCTTGTTGAGAAGTACGATACGAGAGAGAGAGAGAGAGAGAGAGAGAGAGAGAGAGAGAGAGAGAGAGAGAGGCAGGCAGACTGGAAAAATGATGGAAAGAACTGAAAAGGGAACGAGAGCCCAGTGGGGAAAATGCATGGGGTGGAGGGAGGAGCTTGAGAATGCGAGGGTGACGATTCTTTGTCCAAAAATGCCATCAAGGGACCTTGTTTCTTCATGTGTTTGTGAATTGAAATTAATGGGGTGAGAATATGCAATATTTAAAATATTAAGGTCACAGCAGGAGCAAAAATGAATGTTCCTTTAAGGAACATTTTGTTTCCATAGAATCAGTCATGCAATTTCAGTGAAACAAACAAGGTCTGGAGAAACGATTCCCATGTTGAGCTCCATGAAGGGGCTTTTAGCCTAGGCAGAGCTCTCCAGATCTGTCCCAATGAACAGATTTTCTGCTTAATGGGAATTTTCCCCCTAGTCACAGTCCGTGTGACCGTGATTAAGCCATTCAACACCACAGGCTGACTCATTCCAACATGATGGCCTAGATAGAAACAGAGCACCCAGAAGGTTCACATCAGAGGCCCACAGAGGTTTTCACACCACAAATCATTAATAGAGCGAGACAGTCATATTGTGTGGTCACTATACTGATAAATATTGCATGCTACATCTTCCAGCTCTTAGTGGCTGTGATAGACTGTTCATCACTGCGAGTAATACGCTGTGAAGGCCCATATGTCAGGGGTTCTACAATTTACCTGGTAGATTTCCTCCCTGCCTGAGCCAGTGTGGAGGCTGAAAATGAGAAAGGGGAGGAGGAGTTAGCACCTCAGCCTCAGGTCTAATTTACAGGCCTCTGCATGGACTCCTCTGCCCCAGGCAAGGCATGTGAGTTATGCTTGCTTCTCTATCAGCCTGGTTTCCTGCCTCCTCGGCTCGAGGACCACTTGTGCTGCACATCTTCCAGCTGAAAGTATGGCAGTAAGACCAGATTTGCGATGTACAATTTTCCTGATTAATTGAAGAATACACATAGCTTATTCATACTCCCCAAAGCAGGGTTGCCACCAAAACGCAGCTAATTGGCTAAATAAATAACTCCAAGGTTTCATGCCTGCAGCCTTTCTTTTATTGAATTATTAATGCTCTGTCCCCTCCAGATCAGCAGCCGCTAATGACTGGTTTGCTTCCGGCGGTTAATATGCTCCCATCAGTTGTAAATTGTTCTGATGACTTACTTTGCTGACTTATAGCTTACGTCATTGGCTCAGCTTTCAAAATAGCCTTGGATTCAAGAACTTTACAAAAATTAGCTATTTTCAACATTGTATTTTTTAAAAGCCATTTGATTTATTTATTTGCAAGGAGAGAGGTGGGGAGGGAGAGGATGGATGCCCCAGAGCCTCCCACCACTGCAAATGAACTCCAGATGCATGCGCCACTTTGTGGATCTGCCTTATGTGGGTCCTGGGGAATCAAACTCAGGCCATCAGATTTTGCAAGCTGAGCCACCTCCCCTGTCCAGCATTGTAATTTTTTTGTACTAATTGTGTAAATCTGGCTGGTTCCCAATAGTCTACTAACGTGGTTCTAAAAGAGGGGTGATTTTGTTCCCTAAGGGACATTCATCTAGAGGGAGTTTTAGTTCTGATCATTTGTGCAGGGCTGTGGTATTGGTGTCTAAGGCTGCTCCTCTAATGGGTGGGACTGTCCTCCCTGGGAGAGACCTGCTTCCGAATGTCAACAATGCTAGGGTTGAAACCTGGTGGAAGCAGATTCTAAAAAGGGAAAAAGCAGAAAATGAACATAACTTCTTTCTTTGATCCAAGCAGTAGTTTGTGAGCTGAGCTGGGGGGGAGGGGTGATGGTGTGTCCGCAGCCCTCAGTGTCCCTTAGCAGCACCGCCTGGTGGAAATGGCATTAGTGACCATCTCCAGACGCCTCCCAGCAGGAGGCACTGAGCAAGGCGAATGGCTTCCGTTCATGGCTTATGGTAGGGAGGTGGTACAAAGACGAATGTGCGTTTCTTAGTTGAACTTCTAGGGACTGGAAGTGCTTTGGATTTTGGAATTCACGTATGTGTGTAATAAGCTGTTTTGGGGACAGGGCCTGGGTCTAAATATGAAATCCACTGATGTTTCCCATGGACTTCTCACACAGAGCCCGAAGGTGATGAGGTAGAATATTTTTGGTGCACCTGGGGTTTGACTGCCTCCTGTCAAATGAAGTCAGATGTGGAGATTCCAATTTATGGCGTCATGTTAGTGCCCCAAAGGTTTCATAGCATTTTGGAATTTTGGATCAGGAATGTTGGCCATTCCTACACCTGAAGAGGGAGTTTGCGCCTTATTACTAGGGGCTCATCTCATGTCCAAGCAGTGGCTGGTAACATTTTGGGGTGATATTAACAAGCAGGGCTCCCTGCAAGTTCTCATGTCCAAGCAGTGACTGGTAACACAACAGGGCTCCAGCAAGGACTTTTCCACCCGTACAATAGCTCTTCATTCAGTCCTAGCCAAGCGGCCAAGAAGCAAAGACAGTGTGGTCGGTGTTGTCACACGTGAAGATCCTGAGGCTCAGAAATGGCCAGCCTTTGATGTGTCCTGCCCACCGCTCTGATTACCAAGTCCTCCGTCCCTCACTGTGAGAAGATCTGCTCTTCCCAGTGATAGCGACATTCTATTTATGCCTTATTGAAATCTATGGCAAAAAATCGTGGGGAGTATATCAAACTGAGGTGTTGATCATCTATTTGAAAATAATCAGGTAATTTATGCGGAGGCTTGGGTAAGCCAAGGGAAGAGTTGGGCCAGTTTGGCTGGAGAGGCAGAGGTAGAGCTGGCTGTGCTCTGTGTGAGTTCCATGGAAAGTTCTGCCCAGAGGGCGTCTTCTCTTACACATCCCTCTTGAAGCCTGGCTCACGGATGTTCCTGTGTCCTCAGAAAATACAAAAGACAGCCCACAGGAAAAGAAGCTAGAACTCACGCATGAAACTATGGACTATCAAGGTGGGCATGGTGGTGCACACCTTTGATCCCAGCACTCATGAGGCTGAGGTAGGATGATCACTGTGAGTTCCAGGCCAGCCTGGGACTCCAGAGGGGGTTCCAGGTCAGCCCGGGCTAGAGTGAGCCTCTACCTTGAAAAAAACTAAAATAATGTGCTCTCAACTCTTTTTTTTACCTTTGATATTAATAAAGGTTCATTTTTTAAAAGGAAAGATAGAGCAGAAAAGGGGCAGTGTGTACAGGGTGGATGTTCCCATAACAGCCACTCTTGGTGAAGAAGCCTCTGCAGATATCAGCGGACCCGCAGCTCTGCTTCCAGGAACTTAGCCCGTATTTATGTTCAATTGCAGGTGGTCGTTACTTTTTAAAGTTTTACCAGTGGGAAAATATCCTGAATGTCCACGAGTTAGAGTCCTGATTAAATGAAGTAAGGAGTAACATGCCCACTGCAGAGAGCAGATGATCTGTATTTACAAACATGAGGCATATTGGTGGGATGTTGAGCAAACAAAGCATGTTTCAGAAAAAGACTCAGCCTAAAATCGTGTGTGTGTGTGTGTGTGTGTGTGTGTGTGTGTGTGTATCTGGTTGTGCTCATATGGTGAGTATTTGGAAAGATGTATACCTACCCTACCCACTTTCATTTCCTGCTTTGGGACAGTGAGTTGGATTTGGGGGAGAGGGAAGAGAGAGATTTCTTATTTATTAAGAGAGAGACCAGTCACCATAGCAAAGTCTGATAACCCAGGAAAGTCAATGGAGACAGACACCAACGATACCCAACACAGCCCAGGGCGAAGATCCAGAGATACTTAAGATCTCACCAACAAAACAGATTCAAAACTCACCCACCATGACTCAGGGAACTGAGCGGAAGAGGGGGCGGAGAGATTGTAAAAGAGCCATGAAATGAACCTCCACATGCACATAACACACATACAAAAAAAAAGTAGCAAAGAAATAGCCACCATTGGGGAATGATGAAATGAATAATGTTGTATAAGCAACGTGAGGTTATGTAGTCATTAGATTTCATATTGTGTGCATGGAACCGTAGCCTACATAAATCTTATCTAGTCAGTATCAGTATGTATTTCGTGTATGTAACATACATGTATTTCTACATAATAATTCTAAGTATACAGCAGATAAGGAGAAAAAGTATTGTAATGATAATGCTGTCTTTTGGTGGCTGGATTATAAGATATTTTTCTTTTAGAAAATAATTTTCTGGGCTTGGGGAGATAGCTCAGTGTGCAAGCCTGAGGAGCTGAGTTTGATCCCAGCACCCATGGAAAAATCTGGGTGGGTCTACACATGTTTATCTCCCTGCTGCTAAGGTGGGGTGAGTTGAGAGAATCGCTGGTCACTGAACAGTGGCAGCTTCAGCGTCAGTGGGAGACTTAAGAAAATAAAGCAGAACACCAGAGGAAGACGCTTGGTATTTTCCTCTGGCTTCTGTGTATGTGTGCACAGGGCTTCTGCACACCAATGCAGACACAACATGCTCACACATACACACACAAAAACAGTTCTCTTAATGTTCTATGCAGCTTGCATTAGAATAAGAGTAGACTAGGAATTGAATAAAACCCATTCTCTGACACTTTTCTATTCAAAGTTGTCCCACATGAGGACAATGTACCACCCTACCAATACTGTCCCCGGGCCCCCTTGGCCATCCTGTGTCATCCACTTGACCTGTTTAGTCATCCACAGTCATCTTGGGTGGGTCTCTGAGGTGGTTTACAGGAAGGATGAACTAAAGGAGGAGGTCCCGCCTCCAGAGTGAGTCCTTCCCCCAGAGTAGTTGGCCCTCTCAGTAGGGGGCAGGATGTAAGGAAGCTCAAGGGGAAGGAAATCTCTTCCACCACTCTGCCTGTTTGCTGGTATGTGTGTGGTGTTAGTGATGGCTTCTCTCTCTCTGCTTGGACCTGTGAAAGGGGGCCAGCCTCTTTCACCATTATGGAACTTCCCCTGGATCTGTAGCTTCAATAAATCCTTTCCTCCCATAACTGTTCCTGGTTTGGAGGTTCATCCCAGCAGCATGTTATAATGGGAACTGGGCAAAGCGGGTGAACACCCGGGGCCTCACCGCTGCACTTACCCCTGAGTTCGTGTCTCAAAATGTCAAAGAATTGAACAGTTTCTGACAGAAAGCATTTTCTTATCACACACGTTTATTCTAAATTAGAGTCAGTTCAGAGGATTTGGGAAAGAGATAGGGGAAACAGCTCAACCACCATGTCCAGCCATCAGTATGGGGAGAAAGCGTGGGAGATGTTTTAGCAAAATCTCTGCTGGTCAGTCAAACAAGCAGAAGAAGGAAAGATATCAGAGGGCTCCCATCATGAGAAGGAAAGGTTCATGTGGGGAAGAACCCCGAGCCTCCCCCCCTCACCACAGGTCCTTCTGCTGGCCTGCCATGTGAGGAAGAGAGGCCTTTGTCCTAGGGAAGCTTTTCTACTAAGTTCTCCCAGGTAAGTCAGAGAGACAGCTGATTGGTCTATACCTGACCAATCAGTTTATGCATCTAGGTTTGGGCTCTGGCTAGACACACCTCCCACTCAAGGTGAGGGGTCTCTGGAGCTGTCTGAACCGTCACAGAATAGCTGAGACACCCTTTATCAAACAACCTTGCAACTAGATGCTCTAGCCTCAATCCTGGTGGCTGTTGTTTGACCCTTCTCTGTCGTCTGATGGTGAGTCAGTTTGTGGAGGTGGTAACGGCTGCTATGATCATGTCCTGTCAGGAAGATAGTGTCTTACATTCTTTCCACCTGTTTCCCCACAATGTCCCCCAGGCTTTGGAATGCTGAACACTCAGAATTCACTTATTCTCAGCACTTGGGTGAGTTCAGTCTCCCCAGGACTCCCCACCATCTGCCAAACGTGCCAAGGGGTGACCAGCACTAATCTGTGGGGAGACACATTTAGAGGGCAGTTTGGTGGCCACCGCCCATCCATCTCGTCCACAGGGGTGGCTTCCCCGGTTGCATCTAGGACCTTCCCAACCATAGGTTGTCAGCACCAGACATTCATTCTCTCCCATGGAGTGGGTCTCGGATCCAGTAGTATTTGAGTACCCCATACGAGTCACCCCACTCTTACACCACTGGGCACCTCTTGGCTGGCTAGTGTCTTCTGTAGCACACATGCACAGGCCATTGCTGGGTTTTCTCGCAGAGCATAGCATTTCCAACACCGGGCCAGCCAGCATGCAGGGAGGTGCGTCTTGCTCAGTCCTAGCTTGGTTTTCACTATCCTGTACTGGTTCACCTGTTGTCTTTGGCATCCTCAGCAGTGGGGTTGCACTATATGGTTCTGGTGGGTATCTTGGCAATAGCCTGCATTGCTTGCTGCTTCTGGCTGAGCTGAGGACACAGGAGAAAGAAAGATACAGCCTCCATGGACTGATTATTTTTGGACACACGACATGATATTTTCATTAAAAAGTTTATACTCTGAGCACAGAATTGATTTCCAGTGTCACTCAGTGTCGTCAGGAAGTGCTTTAAAGGAAGAAAATATTCCGGAGTTGTCTTTTCCATGCCCCAAAGAGTCAAGAGGCAGACAGAAGGAAAACAAAAGCCAAAACAAAACCAGGCTCTGCCATGCTTTCCAGAAAGTGTAGAGGAAGGTTTTCCCATAAGATGGCTGCCCGTGGAAATTCAGAAGGCTGGCTTTGAGAGGTGAAAGCAATGAGTTATCAGCTTTTAGAATCAAAAAGTCTTAATGATACGACCTTCAGACCATACATCGTAAGTGACATCTACTTCTTTTACTTAGAGGAACAGGTTGTTATTTTTCTACGTCTACATCTTTACTTCAAGTGAAATTGAAGTCCAAGCATACCATGGAGCACTTTCTTTTGAGTAAATGAGATTTCTTGTAACTGTGTCATTCAGCTAGGTATTTAGTGAGTCTTGTTAAAGGTACGTGCAGTCTTACTGTTCCAGAGACTATTGATAATAATAGCATCTAACAATACACATTGATTTATAAAGCTTAATATTGCATGTTTTGGATATTTTTTAAAAAGTCACACCCTGTGAATGTGAATGTGGCGGTGACCCAGTGACCCATCTGTTAGAGGCTTGGTCACTGATTACTGAAAGACCTGTGGACTTCTGAAGATGGGGCCTAAGATCATTGAGTGAGACCCTTGCAGGGCGTCCAGGCCTCCTCCTGGCTCACCTCAGTACTTCGTCCCACATTGCACTTGTGCTGTGCTCACCAGAGGCCCAAAGCAATAGAGTTTGATCTTGGGCTAAAGTCACCAAAACCTCGAGCCAAAGTATTCTTGTCTCTCAGGTATTTTGTTATAGTAACATTAAGCTGACTAATACAGTTGCTTAATGGATGGTGGTAGCTTTGGGGTGGAAATGTTAGCTTTCTCTGTTCTCCGGATGCCCTCACTAGCTTCCAAAGTAAACGTTCCTTGTAACTAGAGTGTATGCTCCCTTTAAACACTACTGTTTGCCAGATGCCCTCATCACAAATTATAAACCACTGCTACTCTCAAGCCGACCAATAGAGACACTTGAAGGAATCAAAAGGTAACTTCTGGCTAAAGGCATGCACCATCATGCCTAGCAGCTTCTCTTTTCTGTTACAGAGACTATAGAGAGAGAATTATCCATTGAAATCTCAAAGAGTGAGAGAAAATGAAAGATTTGTTTTTGTTACATGAGATTTAGTATTTCACCCATCTCATAAGAAATAAGACTGTTTCTGTGTAACATTGCAGTCTAATAAGTGAAATTAAAGGATTTTTAAAAAATGTTATTTAGCAACATAAAGAGCAACGGACTTAAAATTTTATATTAAGTCATCAAGAAATTGTACTTCTAATATCATCCTTAAATAATTGTATATGTCGGCAAAGATACATCCAAGAGAATTATCATTGTAGAATTACTTTATTAGCACAAATGTAGGAGTAATCCTCATACCATCAATAGTTGTGTAAAAATACTGACAGGTCTACATATATTCTATGTATCACTGAGAATAAAGACTAAATAAACACCAATAAAGGGTTGAGCCTAGCATGGTGGTGCACACCTTTAATCCCAGCACTCGGGAGGCAGAGGTAGGAGGATCACTATGAGTTCAAGGTCAGCCTGAGATTACATAGTGGATTGCAGGTCAGCCTGGGCTCGAGTGAGACCCTACCTCAAAAAAAAAAAGTTGAAAAGCATCAGCAAAGTGGGAATTGTGAATAACTTGGAGGACCGCGTGATGGTGCGTGTGACAACACACAGCACGCCTCAAATCATTGACGCAGGGATGCATCATCTCAAAAATTGTCACAAGGAAGTAATCAGGTTTGTGGAAAAGTGTGTTTACCTAGTGTTATGATAGCAGATATTGGAAACCCCAACAGCCAGGAGTGTGAGATTGGCTGAGTAATTGGACACCATCACTAGGTGCATTTTCCCGCTGCCATTGAAACCAGATGTCTAAATCCTTTTCAAAACATTTGGGTGTAAATGGAGCAGCATGAATTCTGTGGAGTAGAGATGTAGCTGCATTCGTACAGATTTGTAGGCAGTCCATACTCCCAGTGGAACATGAAACCAGCTTCATCCCCACAAAGAGATAGTTCGCTACTATTTTCTTCTTTCTTTCTTTTTTTTTTTTGTAAATTTCTTACACACAAATTTCTGATAATAAAACATAAAGTCTTACAGATTTACTTAAAGGAGGATATTAAAACCCCCATACACTAAGGAATGTTTAGTATCCACACCTAACTCTTAAGTTACCCTAGAAGAGCAGAGAATGTGGGGGTGGCTGTCAGTCAGGGAGGCACCCTGAGAGATGTGCCCATCTCTGCTGGGGATTCTCCAGAATCAGACCTTCCACAGTGGCTCTGGCTGCTCAGTATGTCCAAGTAGACACTTCTCCCTTTGCAAATGGCTGTCATTCACTGTCACTAAAGCTCCATCACAGAACCAGGTCTGTTTCTTTCACAAATTCCACGTTACATCCTGAATGCCACCCAGACCTTCGATATCCCGGATGCTTAGGAGACATTGAGGAGCAGCTTGCGCTTCTGTGTGGGCAGACACCACAGTGTGAGCTTCTTCCCCATCTCTGCTCGCCATGGATGGGGATTGGCATTGCTGCTGGCTTCCCTGGCTCATTGGGTGTTGTCAAGGTGAGTCAGAGTGGCTCATCAAAGGCTTTGAAGTTTCAGTGCCTTGAATGGTGTGATGCCAAGAAGCCTGTAAAGCTTTCCTGTGCAGTCTTCCCCTATTTGTAGTTCCCTCCACAGGAAGGATGCCAGAGCAGGCCGAGGCCTGCCTGCACCCTCCACCCACCCAGGCCACAGAGCTGCTGCTCCTGAGCCTGCTCCAGCTTGACTCTGGCCCAGTGGCTCCTAGGGTGTATTTCCCCAGCATTGTGCCAAAGGGGAAAGGCACCCATGCATTCAGACCCTGATCTGGGCCAGGTAGGCCACTGAATGCCTGGGAGGCACTATATTAAGAGTCAGTAACTTGGAGATAAATAAATGCACTTCTGTCCCCAGAAAGCTTCATGCCACCCTTGTTCTGGTCTTGGCATCTGGATCCTTTTGCCCTTGATACGAGAAGGGCTGAAAGGTTGACTGAGTGAAGGAAAACCGATCTGGATCCTCGGGAGGAGGCCTTTCAGTCTCCTCAGCACCGCTGATGAAGTCGTCTCTGCTTTGTCTGTACTGAACTGTGTTCCCCTCCCTCACACCTGTCCCCTCCCGTGTCAAGTGGGAGCACGCTGACCTGAAAATGTGCTCTCTTCCTTGGCTGTGACTTTGAAGAGGGTTTCAGAAATGCTCCTTGGGAGTGGCTGGTGATTGTTTAATCCTGAGTGGGACTAGCAAGCAAAATCAGTCATCTCTACAGGTGCAGCGACCCCCTAGATCGTCGCTCTGAAGTGTGTGTGATTGACACGTAAATAGTTTCAGTATAACGTGGTGGGGGAGACTGTCCGGAGGCATGGCACCCATCAGTAACAACACACTTGGGCCAGGAAGACCGGGATGAGTACTAGGATATCCAGGATCCCTTGCCACAAGGACTAATCCAGACAGCCCACGGAGGAGGATATACAACTGATCAGGGATGGGGAGGGGGGAATTGGGGAAGTCGGGATAACAACGCATGGTTTGCCCACTAAATAATGTAACTCATTATGGA
>PVHP010033897.1:0-19402 GCA_004024765.1 Zapus hudsonius
GCCTCCCCGCCAGGCTCCCCCCGCCTCTCCCCTCTCCGAGGCCCCGCCCCTCCCTCTGCGAGGCCCCGCCCCAGCCCGCGCAGCCCCGCCCCCCGCCGACACAGCGTTGGCGCGGGGGCACGCGCATGCTCCTAATACCCCGCCTTCCGGCTCCGGCAGCGACGCTCGCCCTCCGCCAGGGCCGGCGCCGCGCCGCGCCGCGCGGGTGTCAGCTTCCTTCCGAAGACTCCATTTGCTGGCGCCGCAGTCTGGCCTCGGTGCCTGCCGGCGGGCCGGTGCCATGCTGGCGGCCGGAGCACCGGCGTCCCCCGCGCCGAGCGGGTGCTCGCTCCTGGGAGGGCTGCGGCGGTGACACCCCTCCCGCCGGCAGAACCGGCTCGGTCCGGGTGGAAGGACGTCGGTCCCTGCGCCCGCCGGCTCGCCCTGGCTCTCGCCGCCCTGCTGACCTCGTGTCGGGAGGTAGGCTCCCAGGTCCCCGTGTCGCCAGGTAAAGCCCAGGCGCGCTGGGGGTCTCGCCGATGGAGGCAGGACCAGTGGGTCATGCCCCGCTTCCGAGAGAAGATAACGAGACTGTGACATCTTCCTCAGGTCTCCGGAGCAGCCCCGCGGCGACGCCTCTGCCGGCCCACCCAGCCTTGCACCCCTAGTCTCAGCCTTGGGTCCTGACTTCCGCCAAGCAAGTTTTTGGATACTTTCATGAGTCATGTGACATCACCATTTGGCCACCTAGTTCCTTTCCAGTGGCCAAATCCATTTGTTGTAAATTCGTGTTGAGTTGCAAGTTCTGCGTTTAACCCTGCCCACGCGTCTGGATTGCAGGGCTCAGACCTGGCTGTGATTTTCCTTAGTACCCACCCATGTCACCTGGAGCAGTCCTTGCCTAGAGAGACCGCAGCCCCTCAGTGCATTGCCTGGCAAAGGGCTCCCCACTGTATGTTCCTGATGTCAAGTTTGACTTAAGTTAATTTTCTTGTACATTTTCCCTAAATATTCCAACCTGAGTCATAGTGGTTAAGCAAAGAAAGTTACCCACAGTGATGGCAAAAGTTGAGCTCAGTAAGTCTTTGAGAGACTTTGATAGTACAGTATGGATTAACCTTACAACTTCCCGAATGATTGCAGTTCATTAAACAGGGAGGAAGGAGGGGAAGATAGGGTTGCTTGGAGCGATCCCTTGTAGGAACTTTTTTAAGCATTGAAAAAGTCAACATATGGACATTGTGTGACAATTGGCCATCACACTATCAATCTAAGCCCTGGAGAGAAGAGAAGGACTTTTAGATTCCATTTTCTAGACTCTAATCAAATCTAAGTTGTTATCCTAGTCATTGTCAAAAATATCAACTAAAATGTTGGGGAAACGGAAACGTGTGGTGTTGACAATTAAGGACAAACTTGACATTATTAAGAAGCTTGAAGAAGGCAACTCTTTCAAAAAACTTTCTGTGGTGTATGGAATAGGTGAATCCACAGTTCGTGATATTAAAAAGAACAAAGAAAGGATTATAAACTATGCCAACAACTCAGACCCCACGAGTGGGGTATCCAAGCGTAAATCTATGAAGTCATCAACCTATGAGGAGCTCGATAGAGTTATGATAGAGTGGTTTAACCAACAGAAAACTGATGGGATTCCAGTGTCAGGAACTATCTGTGCAAAGCAAGCGAGGTTCTTTTTTGACGCTTTGGGGATGGAAGGAGATTTTAATGCATCATCTGGCTGGCTAACTCGATTTAAGCAGCGCCATGGGATTCCAAAGGCTGCTGGTAAAGGGACAAAATTAAAAGGGGATGAGACAGCTGCCAGTGAATTTTGTGGCAATTTTCAGGAATTTGTGGAGAAGGAAAACCTCCTTCCAGAACAAATTTATGGCGCTGATCAAACTGGACTGTTCTGGAAATGTCTGCCGCCAAGGACATTAGCTTTTGACACTGACCCAACTACTACTGAGTACAGGTCAAGTCGAGAGAGGATCATTATTATGTGTTGTGCGAATGCTACTGGTTTACACAAACTTAATCTCTGTGTTGTGGGGAAGGCAAAAAGACCTCGAGCATTCAAAGGAACGGATCCTTCAAATCTTCCTGTTACTTACTTTAGTCAGAAGGGTGCATGGATAGAGCAGTCTGTTTTCCAGCAGTGGTTTGAGAAATGCTTTGTACCACAGGTGCAGAAGCACTTGAGATCCCGGGGGCTTCGGGAGAAAGCAGTGCTGCTTTTAGATTTCCCACCGGCACATCCACACGAAGAGCTTTTAAGTTCAGATGATGGCAGGATAGTTGTGAAATATCTGCCACCAAATGTCACAAGTCTGATTCAACCTATGAGCCAGGGAGTTTTAAACACAGTCAAACGATACTACCGAGCAGGACTTCTCCAGAAATACATGGATGGAGGAATTGATCCCAAAATGTTTTGGAAGAACTTGACGGTGTTGGATGCAATTTATGAAGTGTCAAGAGCTTGGAACATGATAAAATCCAGTACCATAACCAGAGCTTGGAAAAAACTTTTCCCTAGAAACGAGGAAAATTCAGGTATGAGTATTGATGAAGGAGCCATTTTAGCAGCTAATTTAGCAACAGTTCTACAGAATACAGAAGACTATGAACATGTTGAGATTGAGAATATTGATCAGTGGTTCGACTCTCGGAGTAATGACTCAAGCTGTCAGGTGCTGACTGATAGCGAACCTGCTGAGGTCCAGGCCAGGGCTGCTCAACAAAAGCCTTCCCTTAAGACTAGGAAAGCAGAAGTGAACCCGGAGAAACACATTAGCCACAAAGCTGCTCTGGAATGGACTGAAAATTTACTGGACTATCTAGAACAACAAGATGACATGCTGCTTTCTGATAAGTTGGTATTACGGAGGCTTCGGACCATAATAAGAAGAAAACAGAAGATCCAAAATGAAAGTCCTTCATAGTGCTCTTAAGTATCTCAGCATGTTTTCATCTTTGTGACTATCTACAGTGGATCTTATTGAAAATACTGTGGATTCTAAGGACAAATGTTACTAAATAATTTTAGGACTAGATGCCATTTTTGGGTCACTTGATCATAGCTCTTTAATGTTGGTTCTGGTAATTGAGCAGTGACATGACACTTCTTTTCCTCCTGTTTCTAATCTGTGTTATACAAATTAGATTGTAAGGTACCAAGGCAATCTTTCTTTGGGGCCTGAATTTCAATGTGTTTGATAATAGGCCATGTACACTAGAGGCACTCAATAAATCTCACTTACGTTGAATTCTTTTGACTTTCTCTGAGTTTCAGTGTCCAAAGTAAAATATGTTGGGGATAAGTTTACTTTTCTACTGCTGAGCATCTTAGAATCTGAGTTCAGCAATGATTGCGCTTGAAATCTTCCACTGTAACTTCAGGGAACTGTTCAATAGTTAGTATAAAGCCTTAAATACAGCATTTCTGTAATAGCAGTATTTAGGCAACTGGCTATTGAGATTGGTCATCTCTGAGTAGAGCAAAGGAAAAAAGGTTAAAACAATTGTTAAGAAAATATATGATACTTCACTTTTACTCTACGTGACAATAGGAAGTTTTTCAGGGTTATATGAAGAATGCCAACCATGTTCCAGAAAAATAAGTTTAATTCTTAAATGATTGTGATTAGAAAATATGAGTTAAATTTTTATCATTTATCATTTTTAACATTTTAATTATGAGAGAGAGAGAGAAAGAGAGAGAGAGAGAGGGAGAGGGAGAGGGAGAGGGAGAGGGAGAGGGAGAGGCAGATAGAATGGGCACACCAGGGCCTCCAGCCACTGCAAACAAACTCCAGACACATGCGTCACCTTGTGCATCTTACGTGGGTCCTGGGGTATTGAACTGAGGTCCTTTTGCTTTGCATGCAAGTATCTTAACTGCTAAGCAGTCTCTCCGTCCCCATTCATCATTTTCTTTAAAAATATGTCACTAGTTTTTAAAACTAAGCACTTGTGCAACACTTTAAAACTTACAAAGCATACCATTGTTTTGTATGTATATGTTTCTGTGATGCAGCTGACAATATAAGCATACATATAAATTGTGGATCCTGTGCATGATGGTGGACTCACATTCTGCTGAATATGAGGGAGTCACTACAGGAGACCACAGGCTACTGTGTGACCATGGCCAAGTTACCCACCACACACCACTGTAAAATAGAAATAATTCCAGTTTCAGAGGGTTTGTAATAATAATGAGTTAGTACATGAATTTTAAATCAGGATTTAGAATTACCATTCTTGAGTGTTAGCTAATCTTGTATATTAGCTAATATACAAAATTCCTCCTCTGTAGAAATGTTTCAGAAATGACTCAAAGTGATATCGCTGCATTAGGAAACTGTTTCCACAGGAAGTGAGACAAAAAGGGTATGAGTAGCTTTAGCTGAACTATAGTAATTATCTCAATGACTACTAAAGGGTTAAACTAGTTTACTGACCCATCTACTGGTCAGCATAGTTAGATATGCAGGCACCTATGAGACAAGTTAATTGTAACAAGAAATGAGAATGGGATTATAATTTCTTTGATACAGGATATGGTTAGCACATTGTTAATAAATAGTTAACTTTGTTCAGAGAAGCTCTGAGTAGTCACTGAAGCTATAAAAGTAGAGCAGATAACAAAGCAGTATTTAGTGTATGTTATCAAACTATAGTAATACAGGATCATTGCAAAGAGCCAAAAGTCACAGAGACCATAGGTCTAATAATTAGGACCAGCTATTTATAAAAGTTTTTTTTTATAACAGTATTTCTTTTTTTCATTTTCATTTATATTTATTTATTTGGAAGCAGAGGGAAATAGAAGTGAGACAGAGAGCCGGGTGTGGTGGCGCATGCCTTTAATCCCAGCACTCGGGAGGCAGAGGTGGGAGGATTGCCGTGAGTTCAAGGCCACCCTGAGACTACGTAGTGAATTCCAGGTCAGCCTGGGCTACAGCGAGACCCTACCTCGAAAAACCAAAAAAAAAAAAAAAAAGTGAGACAGAGAAAATGGGTGTGCCAGAGCCTCTAGCCACTGCAGACTCCAGATGCATACGCCCCTTTGTGTATCTGGCTTTATGTGGGTACAGGGGAATCAAACTCAGGTTGTTGGATTGCAGGCAAATGCCTTAAACACTGAGCCATCTCTCCAGCCCAATAACAGTATTTCTTAACTTGAGAGAATTTTGGAGCCCCCCCCCCCCCTGCCATCTGACCATTTTTCTCATGAGGCTGCCGTTAATTCTGAATTCTGCCTTTTGATCTGAGGCTTGTGGTTCTAGAATTACTTTTTACATGGCCTGTAAGGAACTACTTCTTTGGTAGACTTCTTACATCATTAACACATCTTCCTCAAACTCTAAAATGCCACCTACCTGCAAAGCTTGAGGAAATGAGGCTCTGCACAGATGGTCCCAAGGCTGGTTGGTTTCCTGAAACCCAACAAGGGCTGAAGCCTGCTGTTGGGAGCAATTAGTTTTGGCTGGTTTTCATTTTTCACAGTGTTCTTGGTGAATGAATAATTTCTCAATTTTCTTCAACCAGGGCAATGAAATGGCACAGTCTTGTATTTTATCACAAGCGTTTCTGTAAAATGCATTTTAACTCCACACTCCATTTTAATTCGCAATTTCCCCCTTTCAGATAGATTAATATATTAGCTCCTGTAGGAACCGTGTATCAGTAGGATGGTAATTGTGCTTCAGGTCCCTGCAAGGCACAGTGTAAGGAATGCCCCTATCAGGTATCACACACACTAAAATAATGAAGAGTCCCTTGAGGCCTCCCTGTTCCTTGAATTTTGCATAAAATTGCCTTGAGCTTCCTCTTTCCACTCTCATCTGGCCCTGGGAGGGAGCTAAAGACCTCCCACACACTGCTGTGATTTTGGAGGGTGCTTATGTTCTTTCCTTTACTACTTGTGTGATTTCTTTCACTGATAATGAACCCATGTGACTCTCACTTCTTGATTTCTGTCTCTAAAGGGCATTTTTGTTCCCTGATTGAGTTCAACTGCTTATAAGCCCATATTTCTACTAATGGTAAAACCAAGCAAACAAAATAATTTGATCTCACCAGCCACTGTTCGTTTTAGATTTATTGTTTTCCAGGTACATCCCAATTCCTCATTCAAAGTCAGCTTTTTCTGCCTCCAGGGATGTGTTCTAGATTCCTGGAAGGTCATGGGACTCTCAGGCCTAGAGCAGGGGCCTCTCGTGCAAGCCCTTTCTCTGATGCTCCTTGGCTCAGGGTTGCTCTTGCTATTGACTGGTTAAGCACTGACCTCTCACAGTAAGAAAGTGTTACTTGCTGGGGAGCTAGGCATCAGGAGCAGTGGTCTACTCTCAATATATTTCCCCTCCTTGGTTTGCTGTGGATGAGATCCTGTTCCCCTTCAATAAAAAGAAAGAAAGGAGAAAGAAAGAAAAAGAAAAACAATGGGTATGGACTTGGGAGATGGTTCAATGGTTAAAGATGCTTGATTGCAAAGCCTGCCAGCCTAGGTTCAAGTCCCAGTGCCCATGTAATGCTAGATGCACAAAGTGGCACATGTATTTGGAATTCATTAGCAGTACAAAAAGGCTCTGGTGCATCCATGCGCTCTCTGTCTTCACTTGCAATAAAATAAATAAAATATTTAATAAAAAACGAGTTCTTAGCTCTCCTGGAACCCCTCTCCCACCACCTTCAAAACCACTACGAGCCACATATCCCTACCTGCTTGACAACTGAGCTCAGTTACACCCCATCCTCTCCACTAACTTAAAGCTTGTGAGAACAGGTATCACACTCTTTACCCCTGTGGTTCAGAAAAGAGTGGTATCCTACAACAAAACACACTAATCTTATATCAAAGAGGACAATATGAGTGGTCATGGCCTGGGAACACAGATTCAGGTTACCCCAATCCACGTTCCTATGTGTTAAACAATTCATGAAGTTTTTATGGTTACAGGACAAATAAAGTTTATCAACCCAGACACTTTTCACACACATTGGTGGAAACATCAGGTAAGTAGATTACTGCAAAACAGAGAAATCCCTGATGCTATCTGGTGACATTCTTATCTTTCAGTTTGGTGGAAGCTAGGAGATAGATCTGTTTGTACATTTCAAAAGGATTGATTTGTTCACAGGATGTTAGGTCAGACATAGAGGTGGATGTTAATTGTTAATCAAAGGGGCTAAGATAGTCCCAGAAAATTTGTACCCACAATCTTTCTGATTTTTAGATTAAAATTCTAATCAGTTGACAGTCTTGCCGAATAGCTGTTTCCTGGAAACTTTAGTTCACTTTTTTGTTGTTTTGTTTTTTTCCCGTGACACAGATAGTGATTATTTTTTCTAGCATATGTTAATTGTACATAGTAACACTTTAATACAGGAATATAATGTATTTTTGTCTTGATCCCCTCCTGCTCCTGCTCCTCCCTTTCCTAGCTAGTCTCTCTTCTACTTTCCCCTTTCATCCCTCCTTCCTTCCTTCCTTTTTTGTTTTTCTTTTTCTCTTTTGTTGACCCAATACATTTCATCATGGATGCTTACAGAATTTGGAGTGAGGGATTACTTATAAGAGCAAGGGCTCCTTACCAGTGGCTATGAAGAACAGGCGCTAGAAGTTGACTGGGCAGCTTAGAGTACAGGACCCCCCAAATGAACAGCTTTCACCTTAACTAAATGTGGGAAAAGTCATTAAGCCTGTAAGGATGGCCTGAATTCTTTCTTATTTCTTCCTTTCATGGAAAGTTATACCCTCCAGGAAAGAGGGTATTTATTTAATTTATATAATTTCTAGAGGCTCAACCTCCTAGGGAACTGAGATTTCTAGGTAGATTCCAGAAATCCTAATCCCTAGCTAAGATTTCTGGGAATATTGCCCCTTTTCTAGAATCTACCTAAAAACCTGCTAAACTTGGTCTTTCTCCCCTAATGGAATTTATCAACCTGACAATAAAAAACCCCAACCAGAGTCACCAGATGAGTTCTCCTCCCTGGAGACTTCACCTGCCCCCCCCCCCAGCAGTCCTTCTCTTCTGTTAAGTTCTGATAAACTGTGATTCTATATTTCACCCTCTTTCAATTCATGTCTGTGAGTTTCATTCATTGAATTCATAAGACCGTAATAGGGAAAAGCCACTGACCCAGCTGAAGCTCTGGGTGAGCATTGAGTGTCCAGCACCTCAGCTCATGAGCTACTGCTAAGAGCTGAGATAAGGCTCTGTTACTCTCAACGATAACACCCCCAAATTCTTATATCAGCTAGACCATTGAATAAAATCTCTTCCCCTCTTCCAGTGACCATTAATTGCCTGTTGATCCTCAGAGAGGAGGGGCTTTGTGAGCCTCTCTTTCCTAGCTACCATTATCTGCCTAAAAGATTTCAGGGAGGGTGGGGCCTTATAAGCCTCTTCCCCCCTCCATGACAACATGCTGACAGGCCAAATCTTGTGCAGATCCTGTGAGATCAAGAGTGTACCTGAACCCCTAAGATCTCAACAATAAAACAGCCTTAATACCCACCATGATTCAGGGAACTGAGCGGAAGAGGGGCAGAAAGATTGTGAGAGCCTTGGTGGGGGAGAATACCCAAAGTCATGGCCCCCCTCAGTAACAACACACTAGGGCCAGTGGAACCGGGCTGACTCCTAGGCTATCCATGGTCCCCAGCCCCAAGGACTGATCCAGACTGCCCACGGAGGAGGATATTCAGCTGATTCGGGGTGGGGAAGAGGGGCATTGGGGAACTGGGGATAACAACTCATTGTTTAACCATTAAATAATGTAACTCATTATGGACAATAAAAAAAAGAATATAACTGAGCAGGTGGGGTGGCACATGCCTTCAGTTCCAGCACTCAGGAACCTGTGATTAAGAGAATCACCATTGAGTTCCAGACCTGCCTGGAGCTACAGAGTGAGATTCAGGTCAGCCTGGGCTAGAGTGAGACCCTGCCTCCAAGGAAAAAACAAACATATTTAACCTGATGGCTGAAGAAATGGCTCAGTAGTTAAAGGTTCTTGCTTGCAAAGTCTGATGGCCTTGGTTTGATTCCCTGGTACTCATAAAGCCAGATGGACAAAATGTTGCATGCATCAGGAGTTTATTTGAAGGGACAAGAGAACATATGATGCACTGCCCATTCTCTCTTGCTCCCTTCTTCCCTCTCTACTTGCAAATAAATGAAGTATTTTTTTAAAGAGTGTAACTATGATGTCAGGCTCTAAAGACAATGTTCCACCTCCACCCCTCTCTTCTTCCATGTCTTACATTCTTTCTGCCCCTCTTCCACAAAGTCCACCAAGCCTTGAAGGAAGTGATAAAGATGTCTCATGGCAGAACATTCAACAATCCCTGATTCTCAGCACTTTAAAAAGTTAGGAGTCTGCATTTACCACTGCCCATTGCAAAAAGGAGCATCTCTGACCAAAGTTGATGACAATGCTAAACAATAGACATGAACATAATTATTTAGAAGGCAATTTGATGGCATATTTCTACATTTCACCAAAGACCCATGTCCTCCCTAGCCATAGACATCTGACCAATCTTCAAGCGCCAGATGTGGGTTCCCTCCTACAGAGCAGGACTTAACTTTGATCAGCAAGTGGGTAATTACCCCCATTCCTAACATGCCACTATTGTACCAGTGGACTCTTTTTTTTTTTTTTTTTTCAGTAGTGTAGTATACAGGGACCATAGCTGAGTGAGAATTTGATGACCATTCTTTTCCCAGTAGCCTACAAAGAACTTTTAGGCGCTTCCTCCCTCCAGCTATGTAAGAGTGTATAAGTGTGCAAGTGTGTGAAGAGTGAGAAAATGTGTGCAAGAGTGTGTAAGATCTTTTCAGTGTGAAAATAGGTGTTTTTGAGTGTGCAGGGGCATGCACGAGCGTTCACAAGTGTTAAATTTGTAAGAATGTGCAAAAGTGTACAAAACTATCTAAAAATGTTTTAGTGTTTATATAAATGTTTAGAAGTTGTGTTTTGAGTGTGATTGAATGTAAATACATGTGTGCAAGAGTGTGTAAGAGTGGTTTAGTGTTTACATAAATGTTTAGAAGTTGTGTTTTGAGTGTGATTGAATGTAGATACATGTGTGCAAGAGTGTGTAAGAGTGGTTTAGTGTGTATAAGTGTTTAGGAGTAAAAGTGCAAGAGTGTGCAAGAGCATTTCAGTGTGAGCGTTCATGAATGTAAGTGTGAAAGTATGCACAAATGTTTATGAGTGTACAAGGGTGTGCAAAAATGCATTGCCTTACTCAAAAACAACAAAAACAACAAAATAAAAACCTGCTCTGGCTACTGCTTGCACAATTCATAGCCCTGCATCCATAGAGCATTCCCGAAATCCCATTGAGGTGGGTCCTCAGTGTTTCTGGGGCAGGGAGGAGGGGAATGGCCATACCAACACAAGACTTGTTCATACAGTGTTTCTACTTATTAACAATAAATAAATAAATTTATTCACAAAACAGTGTGCAAGAGCATTTTAGTGTGTGTACGTGCTCAAAAGTTGGGTTATTTTGAATGAGTGTGTAAGTGTGCAAGTTTGTGAGAGACTACAAGACTATGCAAGATGTTTTAGTATGTGTATGAGTGTTTAGAAATGACACGTGGGTACTGTTGTAGTGTTCATTTTACAGCTGAAGACATTGAAGCTCAGACATGCTAGATAAATGCCCTGTCAAGCAGAGCCTCATGAGTCAGGACACAGTTATCAATAAATAGCACAAGTTATGGCTCGGTGAAGAGACTCCCCACTGTATCAGAAGGTTTTGCAAAGTGCTTTTCAGAGGTGGAATGGAGCCTTTGGAGGCAATTAGAAGCCTCTGATTTCTTAAAAAGTGATTATGAGCATGTGTACGATGTATTTAAGTGACACCTGGCATAGCTACACTGGTGGAATTGGAAGGGAGGATTTAGAGAGGTTGGCTACAATAACAGTGTCAGAGCCAACGTGTGGACTCCAGTATTGAATGAGTGGATGAAGATGTCAGATGAAGGGAAGGTCCAGCTGAAGAAGATATAAGAAGATAAGTATAACTTTTAATATTGAAGTAGACATGGTTCATGATAAGAGAATACAGTTTGGGGACTGGGGAGAAGAGTGTCTGTCTGTTCAGTTGACACAGACTTGGTTTCTTGAGTTCTCACGTATCCAGGCAACCCTCTGTTATGTTAGCGTTTCCAGTGCTAGAGGGACAGGAGTGCTCTGGCCTGTACGAGCTTAAGTGGATGAAGTGAGGGTGACTCCAAGACTGGGGAGTCAACTTTCATCAAAGTGGCATGTGAATGAGCTTCTCCACCACAGAAACAGCAACCCCTCCTCATTTTATCCAGTTTTCTGCCTTGTTTGGTGACTCAGCAGTGAAGAGCTTGTCTACTTGGTTGAGACTGGGTATTAAATACAGGAGGAATAAATGTAAAGAGCAGAGAAGCAGGTAAGGATAAAGTCTGAACTTAGTCTTACCTGATTGCTTGTTACCTTAACTCTCTTGGCATTTCTTCCCCGATGCCTGTCATACTCACGTGTGGTCAGGTCATAGATGCTGCATATAAGCCTTCACGGCTCATGCCACAGATTCTGGCTAGGTTTCTTGGTGGTCTAGGTGAATGCTGGCTGGAGAGAGAGAGAGAGAGAGAGAGAAAGAGAGAGAGAGAGAGAGAGAGAGAGAGAGAGAGAGAGAGAGAGAGAGAGAGAGAGAGAGAGAGAGAGAGAGAGAGAGTAGAAAGACAGAGAATGGGTGTGCCTGGCCTCCAGCCACTGCAAACAAACTCTAGATGCAATGGGCCAATCTGTGCTTTACATGGGTGCTGGGGAACAGAACCTGAGGCAAGTGCCTTAACCACTGAGCAATCTCTCCAGCCTCCTCACCCCCAGGGAGGGGGTTTGGTTTTTGAACTGGCATATTCCTGAGGCTACAATCAATGTTGATAAGTCTTTCTTTTCTAGCGTGTGTCTTCCCACTGCTCCTAATGGGCACAACTTTTCTCTCCCTCCACCCCTTTTCTTTTCTCTTTAAAATGTCAGTAACTGAAGTGGAGTGTTGATTTGCTGAGGGTCTCTGTTTTAAGCTAGCTCTGTCACTCCCTCTCCCTGGGAGAGAGGAGGGTCCCACACTGGCAAATCCCACTGGAATGGACTCTATTTTTCCTGTTCTGCTAGGTAATGTTTCCTGTTTTACTTCACACTTACACTAGACCTTTGTTGTAGTAGTAGTGTTGTTCTGGTCCTTCTGTCAGCCCCTCTTCTGATAGCTGCTCTCCTCTGTTCCACTTTATTTCCTGGAGATTCCAGTAAACCATGCCTTCATGCTGTCTATGATCACAGATCCAACCACAAAGCCCATTTTAAAATATAATGTTGGATGGTTCATGTAACACATTGCATACTATCCTGAAAGTTAAGAACAGAATGGTTGTGTGGGTACTCGCCATTAACATATGGTGACTGAACATTAAAAGTTTGGGTCCTATAGAATGTCAATAGATTCTACACCATTGTATAGTCAAACTAATCAAGTCAAGCCTTTGTAAGTTAGGGATTGTGCACATCTTGTTATAGTACTTAATAGAAAGCTAATACAGTTATCAAAAATTTATCCACCTTCTGAGTACATTTCCTCATATCTAAATAAAATGTAGAGGGGCTACAATTAATCCTTTTTCTTTTCCTTGAGGGTCACATGCTATGAAATGGAGCAAATAAATACTTAATTTCTATTCAAAAATGAATTAATAAAATTATTTTTTGATCAGTGAGTGAAAAGTATATGGGTGAATTACAAATATCACACATTCTTAGAACTGTTTTTTTATTTTATTTTGTATATTCTTAAATAAAGGAATATCTGCCAATTTTCTTTAAACTATTATTACCGCTACCTTCTAAGTAATCTATTTCCAAATCACAGGAAACAAGTACACCAGAAAATTAAACTATTTTCAACTCTTTAAGTGTCCACTACATCGCAGAACCACAGGGTGCGTGATTTTTGCAGGGAATTCACAGCTCAGGGAGTTCAGTTGCTTTCTTTCTTAGAGAAGGAAATTGAGGTCAAAAGAAAGTAAGTAATAACTTATTTCTATGATACACAGTCTGAAGATTGTGATCATTGTAGCCCTCCTTTCTGCATCAAAATACCAAGGTCTTAAGCATGTTTTGAATCCCCCCAAAGATTAGATTTCTTTGGACTTTTTTTTGTATCTGCTTGAAAGATTGCAACATTGTGACCTTTAAAAGAGTAATTGCAAAATAACTGTTGGGGAAAATGTTTGTGAGTTATTCTGAAGCGATAAACAAACTTGCTGTTAATAATTACATAGAAGATGTTGTATCCAGCTTATCTGTCCTTGTTAGGGGCACAGGGCCATGTCGTCAATGTGTATGAAGTCTGGACTGCCTTTGCAGGGCTTCAAAGGGCTCCCCATGGTGCTGGGTGTTAAGGCAGATGAGTATTCTGTTCAGTCTACAGTCCTCCACTCCACCAGCTGCACTATCACAGGGTGCATCAGAAGGAGCACTTCTAAGTCAGATAGCAAACAGACATAAGTCCAGACTTTCAGAAACAAAGCACATTTTTATGACATCTTCTTATCATGTGATAGCTGACTTTGGAAGCATGGAGTGAGGAGATCATGATAAAAGTCAACGAATCCAAGAAAGAGTCTAAGAAAAAAACTACTGTAATAGGATACTTGCAGTTCCCAGCTAGTCCCTTAAAATTTGTGTACCCAGATTCTTGTCATATAAATTTAAAGAATTAAAATTATAGAGCACCAGATGATAAGGTTTAGTAGGAGACTTTATTCAAGAGGAGGAGAGGAGAAGCTACAGAGATCTCTCCACAAGTGAGGAGAGAGCACATGGGGAAGTGCTGGCCAAATGGCTATGAACCCAGGGCATCTGCGCTGACCAGCCAAGTAAGAGAAAGAAGGAGAAATATAAGAGGCTTCCATCATGGGAACTAAAGGTCCATGTGGGAAAAGAAAAAGCCCCCAGGGCTGTGGTGAGGGGGCCTCACCTAAGCCTGGAGATTTTGATGTCTTTCTGCTGAGCAGCCATGAGGGAAAAAGGAGAAGCCCTTCCTTCTCCAGGTAACTATATCCTCTGGCTCAGGTGAGCCAGAGTAACAGCTGGTTGGCCTGCCTTTGATCAATCAGTTTCAGGATTAGGTTTGAGCTCTTGTAAGAGACACCTCCCACTCAAGGGGAGGGGGTCAGGTAAGGAAGAGATAAGTGGAGCTTGCAAGCACAAGTCCAAGGACACTCCTGGTTACCTTTGGGGTTGGGGTCCCAGTCACCCTAACCTGTCACACTGACATGATTTAAAAAAGATAAAAAGCTTTAAATTTTTTTTATTGTCCATAATGAGTTACAATATTTAATGGGCAAACAATGAGTCATTATCCCCAGTTTCCCAATGCCCCTCTTCCCCATCCCCAATCAGCTGGATATCCTCCTCTGTGGGCAGTCTGGATCAGTCCTTGGGGCAGGGGACCATGGATAGCCTAGGAGTCAGCCCGGTTCTGCTGGCCCAAGTGTGTTGTTACTAAGAGGGGCCATGGCTCTGGATATTCTCCCCCACCAAGGCTCTCACAATCTTTCTGCCCCCTCTTCCGCTCAGTTCCCTGAGTTGTAGTAGGTGAGTATCAAGGCTGCTTTGTTGTTGAGAACTTAGGGGTCTCTGTACGACTGTTTTAGGTTGTGTCAAAAATCATTGGTGTCTGTCACACTGGCTTGTCCTGTGTTGACTGATTAGCTATGGCTATGGGTCACTTGTTCATCTCATCATTCTTTGCGAGGTTCCATGTGGATCCTCCACGGTTTGTCTTAGGTGGCTCATCTCTTGTCAGGATATTAGCTATCGTCCTGCGGTTCGTTGGTAGGGTTGGATGAGCCGCAACTCTCTTGCAGCATTCTGAAAGATACAAACAGAATCTCCATTGGAGAGTGAGATCAGTATAGGTTAACTGAGATACACATTTCTGAATTAGCTAGATTCTATTTTTAGTAGCCTCTTCATCAGTCGCTTGCATAGTGCATCTCTCCTTGGGGGCCCCAGAGTCCGGCTCCTAAGTCCCCAGTTCCAGTTAAGGGCTCCCTCTCACTAAGTGGAATATTTGGCCAAATTTAAAAGCTGTTGATTGTTCCCCCCCCCCAGGCTTTGGCTCCTCCATTGCACAAGTGCTCCTTTCTGGGTTCACTGTTCTATCTTAGTAGGAAGTGTGGTCAGCCTATTCATGGCAGCAGACTGTGTTTCATGCCAGTGGCCTCTGTTTGCTCCAGCTATTGTTGACCAGCTTCCCCTGGCAGCTTATGCAGTGCCTTCCAGCACTACACTAACTACCATCTGGAGGCTGCTTACCATTCTGGACCTCGCAGGGTTTCTCAATGCTGATCAATGGTTTTCTGTGTTTTCTTCAGCAACAGGATCTTGCCTCAGGCCTGGGGTGGGCATTCAAGAGCTTTAACAGAATCCTGTCTTCTTTTTGGGACCTCATGGGTCACTTTGGTCAACAGCTCAGTGAGGGAAGGAGCTGGTGACAGACCAGGAGTTGCCAGACTGATCAATTTTTCACAGGCTTAGATTCTCTCCCCTTGTATTCGTGGCTCCTCTTGCCAGACAATGCCCACTACTTGCTCAATAGCTTACAGTATGCTCGTGAGGATTTTATGATTTTGAACCATTTTGGTTTAACCTCATGCTTAAGTCGTTCCCCTCCCCCATCCCTTACCCCTCTTTCATAACCTCTCACTTATTTCTATTAGTCTGAGTAGAGTTTACAGTTAGCCTGTTTAAGGACCACATATGAGGGAGAATATGCAGTGTTTGACTCCCTGTTCTTTTGAGAGATCGCTTAGTAAGATCTGCTCCAAGTCAGACCATTTTCCCATAAATTTCAATATGTCATTTTCCTTTCAACTGAATAGAATTCCATCGTGTAAATGTACCAAAGTTTTCTTATCCATTCCTCCATGGAAGGGCATTTTGGTTGATTCCAATTCTTGGCTATTATGAATTGAGCTGCTATAAACATAGTTGCACAAATGTCTCTCTCCTGAGATGTGACATCTTGTGCGTAGATGCCTAGTAAAAGGATAGCTGGGTCCATTGGTAGCTCTATGTCCATTCTGTTGAGGAGTCTCCACAGTGCTTTCCAAAACAATTGAACAAGCTTACAATCCCACCAGCAGTGAATGACGGTTCCTTTTTCCCTTGCATCCTCACCAGCAATTATCGTTGTTGGTTTTCTTTATGATTGCCATTCTGACGGAATCTCATTGTGGTTTTTATTTGCATTTCCTTGATGCTTAAGGATGCTGAGCACTTTCTCATGTAAGTAAAGGCAATGTGTGTTTCTTTCTCTGTGAATTCTCTGTTGAGATCAGTGCTCCATTTTGTGAGGGGGCAGTTTGAGTTTTTGTTATTCATTTTTTTGAGTTCTCTGTAGGTTCTGGAAATTAGGCCTCTATCTGATTGTAGCTGGCAAAAATCATCTCCCAGTTTGAGGGAGTCTGTTGGCTCTGAGTATAGTGCTTTTGTCTGTACAGAAGCTTTTGAGCCTGATCAGGTCCCATTGGTTAAGTGAATGTTGCATTTCCTGGGCTACTGGGGATTTGCTTAGGAAGTTATTCCCTACTCCTATCTCATGTAGAGTTCTTCCTATTTTTTCTTCCAGGGTGTAGGGTTGTATGGTTAATATTGAGGTCTCTGATCCATTTGGAGTTGATTTTAGTGCATGGTGAAAGGAGTGGATCTATTTTCATTTTTTTACACATGTTTATCCAATTTGTCCAGTACCATTTGTTGAAGATGTTATTTTTAGCCCAGCATACATTGTTGGCACCCTTTTCAAAGACCAAGTAGCTGAAGTTACTTGCATTAAAGTCTGGGTCTTCAATTCTATTCCACTGGTCAGACTGTCTGTTTTTCTGCCAATAACATACCATGATGTTTTAGTTATTATGGCTTTATAAGTATGTTTTAAAGTCAGGTATGGTGATACCTCCTGTGTAAATTTTTTTTCATAGAATAGTTTTAGCTATTCGAGGTCTTTTACCCTTCTAAATAAATTTTGAGATTATTTTTTCAATGTCTGTGAAGAAGGAGGTTGGGATTTTTATTGGCATTGCATTGAATCTGTAGATCACTTTTAGCAGGATCGCCATTTTTACTATATTGGTTCTCCATATCCATGTGCATGAAATGTCTTTCCATCTTATCACATCCTCCTCTATTTCCTTCTTGAGTGTTTCAATATTTTCTTTATATAAGTCTTTTACTACCTTGGTTAGTGATATTCCAAAGTATTTGATTCTCTTTGAGGTTATAGAAAACGGGACAGTTTCTCTGATGTCTTTTTCTGAAAGTTTGTCTTCTGTATATAAAAAGGTTACTGATTTTTGTGTGTTAATTTTGTATCCTGCCACTCTGCTGAAGGCATTGATCATCTTCAAGAGGCTACTGATACTATTCTTTGGGTCTGATATATAAAGGATCATGTTATCTGCAAAGAGGGATAGTTTAAGTTTTTCCTTTCTGATTTGTATCCCTTTTATGCTATTCTCCTGTCTTATTGCTTGGGCTAGAACTTCAAGCACTATGTTAAAGAGCAGTGGTGATAGTGGACACCCATGTCTTATTCCTGAATTAAGTGGGAACTCCTCGAGTCATTCCCCATTGAGAATGATTTGTGCTTTAGGAGATCTGTATGTTGTCTTTATCATGTTGAGGTATGGGCCATCTATGCCTATTCTTTCCAGGGTTTTGAACATGAAATGGTGTTGAATTTTGTCAAAGGCCCATCTCAGCATCTATTGAGATGACCATGTGTTTTTCATGATCGAGACTATTAATGTGATGACTTATATTTATCGACTTGTGTATGTTGAATGATCCCTGCATCCCAGGGATGAAGCTGACTTGGTCAGGATGAATAATAGTCTTGATGTGGCTTCGTATTTGGTTTGCTAGGACTTTGTTTAGGAATTTTGCATCCAAGTTCATCAGGGATATGGGTCTGTAGTTTTCTTTTCTTGTTGCATCTTTGCCTGGTTTGTGAATTAGGGTGATGCTAGCTTTGTAGAAGGAGTTTTGGAGCCTACCCTCTTTTTCTATGCCCCTAACAAACTTCAAAAAGAGAGGTTTCAGTTCTATGATGAAGGTTTGGTAGAATTCGGCTGAGAAACCATCTGGACCTGGGCTTTTTCATTTGGGGAGGTTCTTGATTACATATTCAATCTCTGTGACTGTGATAGGATTATTTAGCATCTTTATCTACTCTGGGCTGTGTTTTGGTAGTTGGTTGGAGTCCAGAAAATTTATCCATTTCTTCCAGTTTCTCTAATCTTGTGGAGTAGAGGTTTTGGAAGTATGACCTGATGATACTTCCAGTCTCTTCCAGATCTGATGTGGCCTCACCACATCAAAATCATTTCTGATTTTGTTTATTTGGGCCTTCTCTGTTATTTGTTTGATTAAATTGGCCAGGGGTTTGTCAATCTTATTGACTTTTTCAAAGAACAAAGTCTTTGATTTGTCTATTTTTTAAAATTGTTTTCTTCATTTCCAAGTCATTAATTTCAACTCTGATCTTAATTATTTCCTTGCATATTGAGCTCCAAGGGTTGGATTTTTCCATCTGTTCTAATGACCTTAGGTAGGAGGATAGGTGGTTGATTTGAGACCTCTCTGTCTTTATTATGAAGGCATTTAGTACAATGAATTTCCCCCTTTGGACAGCCTTCATTGTGTCCCACAAGTTCTGATAGGTTATATCCTCATTATTTGTTTCTTGGAATTTCTGAATTTCCTGTCTGATTTCTTGTTTGACCCATTCATTGTTCAGGAGCAAGTTGATCAGATGCCAATATCTGTTGAAATTTTTTTTTAAATATAAATTTATTGTCCATAATGAGTTACATTATTTAGTGGGCAAACCATGAGTTGATCCCAAATTCCCCAATTCCCCGCCTCCCCCTCCCTGATCAGTTGGATATCCTCCTCTGTGGGCTGTCTGTATTAGTCCTTGTGGCAAGGGATCCTGGATATCCTAGTGCTCAGCCTGGTCTTCCTGGCCCAAGTGTGTTGTTACTGATGGGTGCCATGCCTCTGGACCATCTCCCCCACCACGGCTCTCACAATCTTTCCGCCCCCTCTTCCTCTCAGTTCCCTGAGTCGTGGTGGTTTTGTATTAAGGCTGCCTTTATGTTGCGAGTTTAGGGGTCCTTGTGTCGAAAATCCTTGGTTTCTGTCTCATTGGCCTATCCTGTGTTGATTGAATGACTGTGGTTATAGGTCCCTTGTTCATCTGTCATTGTCTGCTGGGTTCCCTATGGATCCTCCCCGATATGACTGTGGTGGCTCCTCTCTTGCCAGGATCTCAGCCATCGGCCTACGGTGGGTT
>PVHP010033898.1:0-19384 GCA_004024765.1 Zapus hudsonius
AAAATGCAGAACTCCAGATCAGGGTTCCAGCTCTTCTTTTGCATATCTATCCTTACTATTTTACATCCAAATTAGAAAGGGTCAGTCCCCAGGAGGCTAGGCCAAAGTGGTACTTCCTCTAGCCAGAAGCCTGGAGACAATTAATAATTTTAATAAATCCTTAATTCTTTTGGGGGACATTATTCAAACTACCACACATTCTAAAACCCTTCCACAGTATAGATAATTCAGTGGTCTAAACTCGATTTGAATAAATAGGGGCTGGATAACAAAGAATTCACATCTTGAAAGAGTTTAGAAAATAACTTCCTAAAAGTACTCATACTTATCACCACCACCTCTCAAATGCCCTTAAAGTATAAAGTCAGTCATTTAAAACTCACATCAGGCAAAAATCTGTATTCTGGGGCCCATAAAAATACTTAAAGAATCTATCATTTCCCCAAAGAACTAGATATCAAATTTATGTTGCATCCAGCCTCATAATATCAAGAATAAATTTTAAAAACAATTTGCATTATATTTTATACTATTATTTTTGGTTTAGATGATCAAAATTTGCACTGGTATTTTGGTTCAATATATTGAACTCTGCAAAACACAAACAATGACCTCGGGATACAAGAAAAGATAACATGGTCCCTCTCCTCTACAGGATCTCATTCCAGTTTGGGTAGAAAAAGAGAGAAAAACAAACACATGAACAATTTTAACTAGTCTAAAATGTGGTAAGTGCTAGAACAAAGGATGAAGGATGAACAAGATGCTTTGGATATTTGAGAAGACAAGACTGATCCTAGAAGGATTTATGCTGGGCAGGAAAGAAGGAAAAGACATTTTTTTGGGGGGGGAGGGACATGTTTCATTTACACTCCCATTGCTGGGACAAAACACCCAAGCAGAAGCAGATCAACGGAGGAAATACTTTCAGGTTATTTTCTGGAGGGGAGGCTTCATTATGGAAAACAAAAACAAAAACATGGCATGGCAGAAAATGGAGCATCACATCTTGTCATAGAATCAGGAAAAAAATTGTCTGAGGGAGCTAGCTAGCTAACACCCAGCAGTAGGGCAGGACTAACAAACCCAAGGCCAGCCATCAGAGACATACATCCTTTAGCAAGGCTCCACCTGTCAAAGGCCCTACAACTTCCCCAAATTGCCACAAATTGGGGACCAAGAATTCAAAACACATGAGGCTAAGGAGGACATTTTATATTCAAGCCACCACAGAGCAGAAGGAAAAATGAAGAGGCAGAGTACAAAAGAAAACTGATGAGGAATGGGGGACTAGCACAAAAGTTGTTCAAGCCTCCTCAAGCACTATCAATTCCTTGTGAAGGAGTTCAGACTTTGCCATAGGGATCATGAAACATTTAAAGGGGTATTTCTATGGTCAGAAGGCAGCAGAGTCTATATGCCAGGAGGCATAAGGCTGTTAAAAGAGAAATGATGGATAAGGAAGTTGCACAGAACCTCCATCATCCACATTTTACAAAACCAAGTGAATCTCTCTCTTCCTCTCTCTCACTGTGTGTTCCACAACTGTGTTTGTGTTTGTGTGTGTGTGTGTGTGTGTGTGTGTGTGTGTGTGTGTGTGTGTGTGTAGTGTATGTGTGAATCTACTGGTAAGCATTTGAATTCATTATCTAGATCTGTGATCTCAGACATTAGGATGTTTCACAACTCCCATTGATGATCCAAAAGACAAGCAATGTTGAGACCTGCTAGGAATTCAGCACCAAGGAATGCCAGGTACTTGTGTTATAACACTGATGGTGGTGATGGAGAAAAAAGGAGGAAATGAATCGGAAGGCAAATAAAAGAGACATTTCTAATGTACAACTGAAAAGGCTCTGACTGAATGGATATAGGGGAGGTAGAGGAATGAAACAATGAGTGAAGCATATGTTTAGATAAGAGCATCATCGCTCTTTGCTTACATAAAAGTCTGAGGAAGAAAAAAAACGTCTTGAAGAGGACAAACTTGCTTCCAGGCTCAGGCTTATGGGATATGTAGTTATTATGGCATTAAGGGGAGTCCAGTGGACAACTGAGTGTATAGACTTAGAAAGGAGGTGAAAAGTGGAGTTGAATTTCTCTTTGAATGATCTGGCTCTTTTGAGTACATATTTCACGTAGCTACAGGTGCAGATTTAATACTCATTGATAGAGCCCTTACTACATGCCCAGAACTCTTATCATTCTGCTTACTAGCTCCCAAGTGGTTATAGAATAGTAAAAATAAGACTCTCTTGGGAAAACCCACCTTTCCAAAATAAACCTCTAGTTCTAAATTTTGCCTGCTCAGTGGAATCACTTTAAGATTAAAAAAAAATCCCAATGCTCAGGCAACATGCCACATGCCAGGGAATAAGACTCCATCTACAGCCTTTCTAAAGCTAATCCAGGTGAGAAGGATTAGGAGGAAGACCCCTCCCACAGGTAGATTGTGCATGGCCTCAAAGAGTGACCTCACATCACATTATCAAGGACACTCCCAGGCTGGAGCCTTGCCACTCCCCCCCCCCCAAGCAAAATGTTTTATAGGTCCTAACTCAAACTTGAGACAGGTTCTTCCTTTTTTTTTCCTGTTTTGACTGCTAGGCTGGAGTGGTGCCCCTCCCCCTCCTCTGATCTCCTTACCAGGAGCAGAGAGGGGGGTTAAAGGAGAATTTTTCTCTTTATCATGTGTGCTATTTCTTTTTTTTCACTCTTTGGTGATTCTGTACACTTTTGATGATGATTTGTAAACCTCTTAGACCACATGGTGGTTGGGATGCTCCCTGTTTGTTGTACTCAGCCAACATGCCACTGGGATGAATCTCCAAACCAGGCACAGTTTAGGGCAGGAAAGTATTTACTGAAGCTACAAATTGAGAGGAAGTTCCTTAACAGAGAAAGACGCTGGCCCTCTTTCACAGGTCCAAGCAGAGAGAAAAACCCATCACCAACACCATACACACAGAGCAGCAAACAGGCAGGAGGGACCAAAGAGAATTTCTTCTCCTTTATATAGCCTTAGGGTGGGGTCTTACAACCCTATCCCAGACTTAATGGCTTTTTGAATATCTAGAATTTCCTTCCTGTACTGCCCTCCCAGGAAGGGATGCAAATTTCTAGCTTTCCTGAGCCTTCTTACATCCTGCCCCCTTTCTGTAAACATCCTCAGAGACCCACCCAAAATAATTAAAAAGATCCAAGATGACAACAAAACCTAACCATCACACTCCCCTATCCCATTTTCCCTTCCCTTAAACTGATTCTAATCTAGAATAAATGTGTGTGATAAGAAAATGCTTTATGTCAGAAATTGTCCAATGCTTTGACATTTTGAGACATGAACTCAGGGGTAAGTGCAGTGATAAAATCCCAGGTGTTCACCCGTTGTGCCCAGTTCCCACTAAACAGGGGTCCAATTTTGTAGCTTGTCAGTCCATGCTAGCATACAAAGTCATCTCTTTCTGTAAATATACCAACAGTTGGTGGATGGCTTCTTACCACCAGCATATATCGCAAGCATCTATGTACTGTATTCTCCAAATACAAAGCATAAGCCAGCATAGACTTCAGATCCAGACAAAAGAGTTGAGGATGATGATTCCCTTTATGAAAACAATGTGGAGATGTTGCCAATTCTTGTACTCTGAGACTTACCCTTAGTTCTGTCCTGGTCTAATTTCTTTTAAAAACACATTGTATCTACCTTTTGTTCTAAAGTCTTGCAAAGGCCTTTGGCCAAAAGCAATAAAATTCTTCCCTGAAGATATATAATAAGAAATATTTTGCTGCTTTTTCCCAAGCAACCTAATAACAGCCATAACATTGTGAGCAAAAGTCTTTAGATTTTTTTATAATGTCAAATCAGCAGTGTTTCCCAAGGTTGATGGTAGTGGGTTTAGAGCCTAGCAAAACAAGCAGTGACAAGAGGCAGGTTTTGCCTAGATCCTCTTAAGTGTGAAGAAAGACGCTGTCCTTGGCATGCTTTCTATAAGCTGTGATAATTCATTCATCAAATTTGTACCCATTAAGCGAGGAAGTCTATGTCCCAAGGGCACCTAATGGATATGACAATTAATATTGACTAAGTTGTTTTGCAATAGTTGTGAACCAAAATTGTCTTTTGTGATAATAAAGTCTAACCTTCTCATTGCACACATGTCAAAAGAAGCAGACAAGATTAACGGGTTGTGCCAACTCACATAGGATTAGAACCCAGTCTTCCTGGTACATTGCCTCACTTCTTTCAATTTGATTCTAGAGAGATGCCAGACATTCAAAAATTATTATTATTAATAATAACCATAATAATAAATAATAACACCTGATACAAGGAAGGAAGTCATCCTCAAAATTCTACGATTTTTTTTAATTTATTGTCCATAATGAGTTCTACGATTTTTTTTCCAATCTTACAATGATGGCAACAGCTGTTGAAATGAAGGATCCCAAAGTAGGCACTCAGGCTTCTGGTACCTGCCCCCAATTTAAAGCAAGTAAATGGAAACTCAAGACCTCAAAACATTGAATTAGCCCACTTTCCAGGTAGGCCCAAGTTATACTCTGGTCATTCTCTTGTGTGACAGGCTACAGACATAAGAGAAGAAGCTGGGGATTGTGTACCACGTTAGTCTATATGCTCTTGAGTGAGCCAGTTACACTCAGAACCCCAGTTTCTCCATTGCATCAGTTATTTTCTTATTTCTGTGAACAAATACGCAACCAAAAGCAGGGTTGGGCCAGGCGTCGTGGTGCATGCCTTTAATCCCAGCACTCGGGAGGCAGAGGTAGGAGGACCACCATGAGTTAAAGGCCACCCTGAGACTACATAGTGAATTCCAGGTCAGCCTGGACTAGAGGGAAACCCTAACTCGAAAAAAAAAAAGCAGGGTTGGTTCCTTCCCACACTGAACTGTTGATCAAGGAGAACCACAAGGTCCCCAAAATGTGACAAACTTCTGTCAAAGCTATTGAATACCTGTCCCAGGCCTAAGATAAGACCTGATTACTAAAGAAAACACAGAGTGTCATCAAATACTAAGAGATCCTGCTACATCCAGAATGGTAACCAGCTCTCAGATGGTAGCATGTGTAGCACTGGAAGGTATTGCATGAGTTGCCAGTGGAAATTGGTCATTGATATTTGGAGAAAGCAGAGACCACAGATATATATAATAGACAGTTGTCACAAGAATGCTGAACACATGGCTATATGGAAGCAAGTCAATAAATGCTCATCTGTGCAATATTGGTGCTAAATCGAGGAGGGTAATCAATGGCTTACTGATTGGCTAAGAGATCTGCTTAGAGACAAGGAACTCTTAATGGGAAATGGGATCCATGGCAAATTCCTATGGGGACCAAGATCTCGGGCTCCTAGGGGAAATTCCCACTACCAGAGAGCTATACTCATTAGTATCTAGCCAAAATAGCAATGTTGTCTCATTTAACATATATTGATCTCACTCTCTGATGGAGATTCTGCTTGTATTTTTCAAAAGGCATTGTGAGAGTTGGGGACAACCTAGTTCCACCAACAAGACATTGGATGATGGCTGGCATCGTGGCAGGAGACATACCACACCTAGCCTTCACATAGGGCCCAAATGAAACCTAAGAGAAAGTGAGGAGACCAATCAACACAGCAAGTCAGATAACCCATGAAAGGTCAATGGAGACAGACACCAATGATACCCAACACAACCCAGGGCAAAGATCAAGAGATATTTAAGATCTCAACAGCAAAGCAGACTGAAAACTCACCCACCATGACTCAGAAAACTGAGCGGAAGAGGGGGCAAAAAGATTGTAGGAGCCATAGTGGTGGAAAATGTCCAGAGACATTGCCCCCTCAACAACAATACACAGAGGGGGCAGAAAAGAAAAAGAAGAATGAAAAACTGGCTACCTCTGGTGCAGGTCATAATCCCCTACCTAACCTATGGACAGATACAGTATGCACACTGAAGAAGTACCTCAGTGGGTAGTGGAGAGAGAAGAGGGAAACTGGGACACATTTGCAAGATTTTCTCATACAATGTATATACTTATTCATAATAAAGATGTTTTAAAAATCAGGGTATGGAAGAAAAACCTTATTGTTCCAATGGGTAAAGTCCATATTGGTGGGTAAAGTGTGGCCAGAGCAGGAAGCTGCTATCACATCTTCACAGCAGTAGAAAGGAAGGAGAGAGTAAGAACAAACTTTACATGGGGCCTACTGATTACACATCAAAGCCTGCTTCCAGTAGCACACTCCCTCCTTCAAGGCTCCACCTCCTAAAGGTTCCATAACATTTAAAAACTCTGTGCTACCAACTGGAGATCAAGTATTCAAACACATGATTCTATGGGGGACATTTGGTATCCAAACCACCATACAAAATGGTAAGGATAATGGCACTTACTACGTTGGCTAAGGAGATCACTTAGAGTAATGCCTATCACATGGTAATGAATCTGTCCCTTAGGGGATTTTAGGTAATGTTTAGAGACATAATTGTTTGTGCTGCCTGAGTGTGGGTATGCTATTAATGTCCAATGAGTAGAGGCCAAGAATGCTGCTTACCATCCCCTATGTTACACAAGCCCCTCACAATAAGGTTTTCAGTTTACAATATCTATAGTACTGGGAAAGAATGTACTGGCAAGATGAGTGCATGACATTGAACTCTGTGTATTTGCAGAGAAATGAAATTCCTGCTTTGCGCTTCAGGTATCTGTTTCTCTATACACACATGTGAATTTTCAAGTGGCCTTCACAAACAAGACTTGGAAAATACAACAATCAGATCTATGTCTAAAAAGCCATTTTGCACCTAACAGAACCCAGTTTGGAGGCAAAGAAATACCTATTGGTCTGCAACCAGATAATTTCCCAGAAATGCCTCTAATTTCTCAGAACAGGCATAGTTTTTACCCCATAATTAGGTATGACTCAGAAAACCTGGATACAAAAGAAAGATGGCATAGAATCCAATGGAAAATGGATAGAAAAAATCTTTTTCTACATAAATACAGTTTAATACAAACCCCAAAGAGTTTATGCATGTGAAGTCTTTCCAGATTTAAAATGTCACTAAAATTAGGAAACTTCTATTCAACTTGGCATGCATGCATGCATGGTATCTTGTTGTTCTTTTATGTATGTGTGTGCATGCATGCAAACATGCATGCCAAAAGCAACAGGTCTTGACAAATCTAGTGTGAAGCCTATTGTTTGAAATTGGCAAGCATGCTCATCCTCACTTTTTCCAGGTAGGTAGGAGGCAGGCTGCTTGGAGCCATTATCATACTTATTCCCAGCATGGTCTGCTTCATTAAATAATCTTTTAACACAACATTAATAGCAATTACAAGATTTCAGTTCAAAAATATTTGATAACAGCCCACTAAGGGGCTGAAATGTTACCACTCTTTCCTCTAAAGAAGTCAGTGGGAAGTAGGCTTCCTGCACAGTGCCACCAATATAGAAGCCAAATACAGCAGGATGCAAAGCACCTGCTGTTTCTCTTGAAAAAGGAAAAAAAAACAGATTGCTTCAACTATGATGGATGGAGCAATAGCTAGAAGACCATACCTGTTTCAAGAAAACATTCACACAGAAGCAATTCTGTCTCCACTTTCATCTCCAACTTAAATAAGGAAATGAAAAATGAATTAATGCAAAGTAGGTTTCAATTTATTAAAGAAGCTATTCCAAATCACCAACATGTCTCAACAGCAATAATTTTCTCTCTCAAGGTATTGATTTTAGAGAAAATTAGCATAACTGAAGGGAAACTATTGTGTTCCATACTTTGTTAATGACTTGAGCATGTCTGAGAAAAAAAAAGTGAATGAGTAGTTAATTCTCCAGAAATGAGCTGAAAGGAGGAAGCTACTTTACTCTGTTGGTGTTTTGCTTAATACCGTAGGCTATCTTGAGTTACCAAACCATGAATTTTCAGCTTCTTGTATAGCCACCAATGAGTTCTTATCCTCCAACAGGTATTTGCTCTTCACCATCTCTGAAATTTCACATCATCAATTTTCAATTTTCAGATCCTTGCCAGGAGAAAAATTCTTAACCCAGCACATATAGGTGGCCTGTGCCCTAACTTTAGCAACATGTAGATAAATCATTCTTCACTTATTTAATTGGTAGGTATGTAGCATGTCCTGGCCACACTGTGTGAGGTGTCAAGAGATGTCAAAATTTGTGTAGTGATGAGGGTTCCCCCATGAATGAATAGACTAGCTCTGGAAGAGATGGTAGGAAAGCTAAATATTATGACAACCTTCATTTTATCTAAATGTAAGAAGTTCCATCAGTACATCCCTTTTTAGAGAGATATGTATACTTCGGGAACCTCAAGAGCACAGTTCCCTGGACTCTGCAATAGACTAATCCCAGGTTCCTGACAGAGGCCAATGCCCGCATTTCACACTGTGAACACAAGCTTCATGGCTGCTGAATGATGGCTGCCCTCGGCCATTAACTGTTTTCAAGATACAGTGCCATGAACAAATCTGAAGTCCATCCAATTCTAATTAATCAATGGAGCCATTTGAACGTTCTCTCTGAATCTTAAGGTTTCTTTTACATGACAGTGCAAGGTGCCTCGTTAGTGCAGTAGGTAGTGCGTCAGTCTCATAAATGACAGTACAACTTCTCAAATGAAGGCCCACTATACTGAGCAGTTAAAAATCTACAAATAAGGGCTGGAGAGATGGCTCAGCAGTTAAGGCACTTGCCTCCAGTACCTAAGGCCCCAGGTTCAATTCCCCAGGACTCACATAAGCCAGACCCACAATGTTGTGGTCCTGGTGCGTTCTCTCTCTCTCTCTCTCTCTCTCTCTCTGTCTCTCTCTCTCTCTCTTTCTCTCTCTCTCTCTTTCTCTCTGCTTGAAAATAAATAAATTATTTTTTTTAAATCTACAAATAAAACACAAGGATATTTCACTTTATTTTATGGAAATATGTTAAGACATAGGATCTTTAATTTTTCTTCTGTGATATTCTATTCATAGGATGATTTCAATCTAATGTCAGGTTACACTATAGAAGTATCGCAGCCATGAGCACTCTGGAAACATTGAGGGTCATCACCGTAAAATGACTCCAACGACAAAACATACTCATTTGTCCAACCAAGGACATTTTCAGATTTGAACTGTCAAAAGCTTGCCAGGAATAGTAATGTGGAGGTTCATGTACTGGCATTAGAGGTGTCTTGGTGCTTTCCAAGGGAACCCCACAAAGTGTGTACTAAAAATGGTAAAAAAAAAAAAAGGACTAGATCATGGGGGGGCATCTCAACCCTATAACATGATTCAGTTTTCATATCTCTATCCCAGCTCCTATGTTTATAGAGGCACAATACTTTCTGAGCACTTCTTCATAATCACCTTCTCCATTATAGAATGAAAATATAATATAGAGCTTTAAGGAAAATAGAAAAGTAAAAATCAAATAAAAATCCAGTTGTCCAGATATCAGAGAGCTCATAACCACAATCTTTTCTATCGGAAGCAGGAATCAGAAATTCAAAAACAGAAAGAAAGGTAATTTATTTGGTATATGCATATCACTGAAAATGAGGAATTTTTTCTGCATGAAATCCCAGCAAGTGGCACCTCATTAAATAGGTCCTAGACTTAATCTAACTTGGAAGAGATAAAAAAGAAAGGATTCATATGATGCCCTTCAGCCTGGGGGTTTAATCTCAGAACTTCAGAGCAGAATGAATGAAGTAAGGAAGTGATAAACAACAAAGAAACGACTACATATTTTTTAAAAAAACACCTGTAATATTATTGAATTTAAAGTAACATGTTCATTTTTTATGAACATGATAAGACAGACTGTTTTTTAAAGCAAAGAGAAACAGAGAGAAACATTATAAAAATGACAGATGGGAGCCAAAGATAACATGAGTAATATCCAATCTTTTTGGAGTACAGAACATTATCTTGTTATTTTACTTGATGCTCTCCTTATCTCCTCTGCTCTAAAAGAATGGTAATTTCATTTTTAAAGGAAATACACCCATGGAAATTAGTATTGTAGCGTAAATATGGTGAAAATCATCACAACGGTAGACAAGTTAATTGGAAACACTTGGGGATATCAGGCAATGAATGCTGGAAATGTTTCTGCTAATATTGAGATAAAGAGTCAGGACATTGGGAAAATGGTTAAGGAAGCTATCTTAAAAAGTAAAAGTAAAACACAGAAACCCAAATGGAGGTTATTTTGGTAACTCAATGAGGCCAATCATCTCAACAGGAGAGAAAGACCAAGCAATTTGTATATCAACTTGGAGCTATTTGTGCATCAAGCAGTGCATTAACTTATTTTCACTACTCTAACCTGCATTTTTATAAAAAAGCATATATCTAATATTCAAAGTATATGTGTTCTCATTTGTTTACCTTTGGAGCCCTAGTAGCTGAATTATTTATATATTTTGTTAACTACATGAATTAATAGGTAACAAGAAAAATGAATACATGAAAGAATAATGGACTGTGGCTACCCCAGGTGTAATCCATAAGCACTTGTCTTGTTGAAGCAAGTCCCAAGTATTTCTTCTTGTCTTAGTGTTTCCACTCTAACCCTGCCTATAGAAGAGCCCACACTGACAAGCTTGAACTCTTTGAGATGTGTCACAGCAGACATTAATTTCCATATGCATTTTGTTTTCATCTCTTTAAAATGTATGTGCTAAAAGTGTGGGATATGGAAGGGCATACCCCATGTAGCCAAAGGTTCATCAATGAACAAATGAATATGATTCCTGCCCTCTTGGAGTCAGAGGCCAAAGGAACAACATGCATTCATATACTCATTTCCTGAAGTATAAATTGACAACCATCATCAGAACTATGTAGAAGAGGAGTTTGATTCTCTGTAACCTCCAATAGAAAGATTTGAGCAGACCAGGAAAATTAGGGAAAGCATCCTGAGGAAGTAGTTTTGAGCTGAGGTCTCCCAGGCAAACACTTGACTCAGGTAGTTAAGAGTAAGAACATTCTGAGCAAATTTATCAGCGTATCCGCACAGGCCACGAGGAAAGCCAAAGCTCTTTTGGAAAATTAGAGAGGATTGGCCTTGGAAGATGGTTCAGTGGATAAAGCATTTGCTATAAAACTCTAAGTTCCCCAGGACTCATGGAAAAGCCAAAATTTATGGTGGGACTTTATAATTTCTCTGCACTTACAGTGGAGGTGAAAACAGATAAATTTCTAAAAATGCATGAATGAATGGGGTATTCATGAATGAGATACTTTGCATCCAATGAGGTAGAAGCAGAGGTTCCACACCCAGACACCCAAACTTTGTCCTCTGACCTCCACATGGGTTCTGCAGCATTTGTATACCTGCACTTACAAACACACACACACACACACACACACACACACACACACACAACAATAAGTAAATTAATTAAAAAAATAAAACTAGAAAAGATGAATAGAACTGCATCTGAGTGACATAAATGCCAGAGGAGAAAAGGTCTGGGGAAGTACAGGATTAATAGGGTCTGAAAGGATTAGTGGGATTTAGGAAGCTCCAAAGGGTGGGAAACAGGAAGTGCTGGAAGAGTCATGTGGTAGACATGAGCATGTCTGAATATTCCCCTTAGCTTCAATTATTGGCTCTTTATCTCTCTGTTGATACACCTGGAGCCTTTAGTAGCTTTGTTTTCCAGAAGCACTTGTTCCATGCCAAGTGGAGGACAAGAATGTCTGACTGATAAAGAGCTGACTTCAGAAAGAAAAAGTTGGATGCATGTGACAAAGAAAAATTGATACTGAGCAACTGAAAACCAACAATGCTCAATACAGGTTGGCAGGGATCAGCTATTTCTGATATCTATCTAAGGACGGAGGAAACATGTGGAAGTGTTAAGCAGGATGGCAGGTGGCAGGAAGTCTACATTTCTGGAGGGTCCTATGGTTGCTGTGTAAATAGAGGATTAGGAATGTCACAACAATGGCAGAAAGAGCAGCTAGTCAAGAGGAATGAGCATGTGTACTACAGCAGTAACTGTAAAGCTGAGAAACGCTTCACTTGATAGGACACTGGAGCTAGAGTCTACAAGACTTAGAAATAGCTTTAAAATGAGGGATGGGCAAAGGAAATTTAATCTTTGATGAAGATAATAAATATGCAAAAATTAGCCTTTACCGCATCAAAACAGAGATCCAGAGCCTACAGAGAAAGAAACACTAAATAAGATCTCTATCTATTCTGCCTAGGCTCAGGAAACAGATCTGTAATCTTCAAATAAATCCCATTTATCCTACAAACTGTGCCTGGTTTGGAGATTCATCCCAGCAGCATGAAGCTGACTATGAAAATGGCATTTATATGAAAAGCATTTTACCATATAGGACAGTGCACACATGAAGAAGCAGGGGATTTATGAAGGAATGCCATCTGCCTGAACTTATACAGCTAGTGTATTACTATAATTAGACATAATTTATGACTTTCTAACTCCAAAACTTAAGTTCTATCCCAGGATGATTCCCTGAACACTTCTATCTTTCTTGTGGTCACATAGCACTCCATCAGTCATCACTGTGTATCTTGTTCTATGATTCAAGACTCGATGCATGTTTATTAAGGCTCTCTGAAGAGACAAAACCAAATGAAGAAAGAAAGAGAGAGATAAAGACAGAGATAGAGGAAAGAATACCAATGCTTTAAATTACAGAATTGGTGCATATGATTTTGGTGGCTGAGAAGTGCCATGGCAGGCTATATGTAGCTGAAGACCCTGGCGTGTCAACAGTGTGGCTCTATCTGTGTCTGATGTGATGGCCTCCAGCCCAAGAAAGCTGCTGATATATCTTATTTTGAAGACAAAATACTGTGAATCAAGTAGTAGATTGTCAATGTTTACTCTTGGAATCCAAAGGCCAGGGAGTCTGGACTTCTGATATCCAAGGGAGAAGATGAATGAATCCCAACTCTAGGAGGAAGAGACAAATTCCAATTGCACTCCATATTTGTTCTCTCCATGTCTGACTAATATCACAGAGCCTGCTTCACTACAGGTGTGTCTGTACACCTGTTCTGTTACTCAGATTCACTCAAAATTAATGTTTATCCAATGTTATGGTTGGACATAAAATGTCTCCTACTGGGTCATGTATTGAAGGCTTGGTCTCCAGCTTGTAATGATCTATTAAGAGCTTCTGGAAACTTAGCAAAGTGAGAGGTAACTGGAGAAATTGGGTCCCTTGGCAGTGCATGGTGGAAGATATCTTGTCCCTAGCCTCCTGTCTCTCTCTCCCCTCCTCCTTCAACTTTTTCTCTTCCTCTTGCTCTCCCATCTTCTAGCCCTCCCCTTTCCTTCTCCTATCTCACCTCTACTATAAGATGAGAACACTGCTACTACCACAATGCTCAGGCTAAGCATTTGGGAATAAATTACACTGGACTTAACCTTCTGAAACCATGAGACAAAATAAATTATTCTTGTCCTAAGGTGTTTTCCTTAGGTATTTGGTCGCAGGGGTATAAACTTAACTAACAAGTCCAATTTTCTAAATATTTCTTAATCCTTTCAAGGTGACACTTAAAATTAATCATCACACCATGTTAAGTGCTGTGACTGTCAAGTTTGCAAGGTTATCATAGGCATTGATACAATTGAATACAAATCTATAATCTTCTGTGAATGCATTTTATAGTTTGGAAGTGAAATCATTACCAGTGGAATTCAAGAGAGAGAAATTATCTTGGGAAATCTGGATGTACCCAGTTCTATCATATAAAAGGACAGAGCTGAAGCTTCCTTGACTAGAGCTTTAGCTTATGCCCAGGTATTCCAGCTTGACCTTTCTATAGTCCTATTTATTCCAACAGAACTACCTATCTCACAAAAATATGTAAGCTAACTCTTTGTGGTGAATATTTATTCTTATTTTTTTCTTTATTATCCATAATTAGATACATTGAATGAGCAAATAACAAGTTGATATCCCCACTTCCCCAATTTCCCTATTCCCTGTGCCCAAGCAACTGGATATCCTCCTCCAAGGGAAGTCTGGATAGTCCATGTGGTAGGGGGTTAGGGATAGCCTAGGAGTCAACCCAGTTCTACCCCCCTTTGTATGTTGTTACTGAGGGGATCAAAGTCTCTGGGAGTTCTCCCCCACCATGGCTCTTACAATCTTTCTGCTCCCTCTTCCAATCAGTTCCCTGAGTCATGGTGGGTGAGTATCAAGGCTGATTTATTGTTCAGTTCTTAGGGGGGGTCTCTGTACTTCTGCTTTAGGTTGCATTGAAAATTGTTTGTGTCTGTCATGTTGGCTTATCCGGGTTTGACTGCCTGGCTGTGGTTGTGGGTCTCTTGCTTATCCCACCATCTCTGCGAGGTTTTCTATGGATCCTTCATGGAAGATCTGGTGTGGCTCATCTCTTGCCTGGTAACTCAAATTAACAAGCACCTCTCTCATACTTACCTTGAACCAAGCATTGTTCTAATTACTATAGACAGACCACTTCTCAAGCTTTAATATGCATATATTAACTACAAACATTAACATGGGATGTTATTTAATTGTTCCGAGGTGGCATCTGGAATTTTACATAGTTTCTGAGCACCAAGATAATATTATTGCCTTAGGCCAAATTATTTATTTATTTATTTATTTATTTATTTATTTATTTATTTATTTATTTATTTCTGACAGGGTATCATGTAGACCTGGCTGACTTTCAACTCCGAATGTAAATGACTATAACCTTGAACTTTTCATTATCCCCATTACAAAGGGGAGGAAAGGGGACATATCAAAGAAAGATCAAAACAGCACATGCCTGAAAACAAGGGGAAACTCTTAAATCTGGCAACTACCATGTCTGACAAATGGGACGTGGGATGAGGTTATCTGAGTTCCAAAAGGCTTGGCAGATACCATAGGGAACTGGAATCTCAGAAATCCTGGATTCTTTACTAAAATTTAGAGTTAACTTCATGGATTAACACTGTGGCCTCACAAAACTTCCCTGAAGGGACTCCAACCCTGCCTATCTTCATTGTCTTTCTGAAACTCATACAATGCTCCATGACCCTCTCCACCATGCAACTTTTATTCTCGCAAAACCAGTAACATGTGAGCTATTCTTTCAAATTCTGCCTAGAGGTTGGGTTTCTGAAGTCTGATGCCCATGGAACCCAGCTATATCTGCCTGTATAGGCTGACCTTGAGTGGAAAGGTATCCCTTCAGTAATTTCCCTTCAATCATTTTCCTTTCAAAAGAATTAGCCTTATGTTTATGTTCAACCTTCAGTAGGTGAGGTATTGCCCTAAACTTTAAAGGAGGTAAAGTGGCTGCAGTCTCTCGGCCTAGGACATGATGCTAGTTTCTTTCTGTGCAAAACATAGTGCTTTTTATATGTTTCTGCTCTGAATTTTGCTTCTTTTATTGTAGATATATCTGAATCAGAGCAGTAAAGTGAAACAAAAGCACAGATTCAGTGCCATTCTATTTTGAACTATTCTATACCAAACAAATTCATTACTTTAAATTCAGCTCCATTTAAGTTATCAGGATACAATTAGAATGTAAAAACATTCTTCCCAGAATATTAAATGAAGTACTTCTAGTCTAGTTCAAAGTAAAATTCTTTTATTTGAAATTAGAATTTATTATTATTATTATTATTATTATTATTATTATTATTATTATTATCCATAATTAGATACAGTTAATGAACAGATAATGAGTTGATATTCCCAATTTCCCTCCTCCCTGTCCCAAATCCGCTGGGTATCCTTCTCTGTTCTTTTCCCCTCTGAAACTTCATAAGCTGTTCCTCCACAGTTCACACTTCTCTTTCACCTTGGTCTTTCAAACTCTCACCTGAATGATCCAGTAAACATTGTTTATAGAATTAATAGTCTTCTCTAGATCAAAGTTTCAAATCCTTCCAACGTCCACCCACAAATGAGCTCCAAAAGACTAAAAATCACATGGATATGTTTATCACAGCAACAACCACACTCTGAGTACCATTTATTTTTATCAGTTGTTTTCTCCTTTATGGGACAAAAATACCCAACGAAAAACTGTTTAAGGAAGGAAACAGTTTAATTCTGCTTACAGCTCTGAGAGGGAATCTATCTTGGTGGAGAAAGGATAGCAAGGAAGGACAGCCAGTTTCATACATAAGCAAGGGTTACGTAGGGTGAGTTATGAATTCAAGTAATCCTAAACTATTAAACCTCAAGGCACGTCCCCAATAATCAACTTTCTCTATCAAGGTCTCATCTCCTAAATATTTGATAAGCTTCCCAAATAGTGCCACCAGTTGGTGATTAAGTATTATAACACATGAGTCTACAGGGACATTTTATATTCAAATCACCACAATGAAAGTAATTGAGCCTTGACCATGTTCAAAGAGTGTATGTATATTAGTCAGCATTCTCTAGAGGAATAGAACCAATAGAATAATTATGTATTATAAAGGAAATTTATTGGAACTGGGGATTCAGGGCAATATGCACTGGATCCCGTATTCTTGGGCTCCCAAGAAAAGATGCACTATGCGAGCAACTGACAGGGAGGCTAATAAAAATAGAATCTAGGTAATCCAGAGTGGTGTATATTTGTTAACCTATACTGATCTCACTCTCTGATGGAGATTGTGTTTGTATTTTCAGGATGCAGCAAGAGAGCTGTGGCCCATAAAACCCTACCAACAGACCGTAGGCAGAAAGCTGAGATCCTGGCAAGAGATGAGCCACCACAGTCATATTGTGGAGGATCCATATGGAACCCTGCAGAGAATGACAGGATGAACAAGGGACCCACAGCCACAACCATTCAATCAACACAGGATAAGCCAGTGAGACAGAAACCAATGATTCTCGACACAAAAAACCCTAAGCTCACAACATTAAAGCAGCCTTAATACTCACCCACCACGACTCAGGGAACTGAGCAGAAGACGGGGCGGAAAGATTGTGAGAGCCATGGTGGGGGAGATTATCAGAGGCATGGCACCCCTCAGTAACAACACACTTGGGCCAGGAGAACCCGGCTGAATACTAGGCTATCCATAGTCCCCTACCACAAAGACTGACCCAAATAGCACATGGAGGAGGACATCCAGCTGACTGGGGATGGGGAGGGGGGCAATGAGGAATTGTGGATAACAACTCATTGTTGGCCCACTAAACAATGTAAACCATTATGGACAATAAAAAATGGAAATTTATTACATTGAATTATGGGATATGGCCTGGGCAGTCCAACCCTGGTTGTCTCCAGGCTGGAGAGTTAGAAACCCAGTAGCTGCTCAGTGCCAGGAGCCTGGATGCCTCAGTAGTCCCCTTCTGCAACTTGTAGGGTTCCTGGAGAGTGGCTTTCTTCCATACATCTTAGAAGGCTGATGAATCTGGGTTCTAATGCCCACAAAGGATAAGGCAACAGGGTAGATAGATGCATCCACCAAAAAGTGGCATGGAAAGCCAGACAAAATATCCTATATTCTCTATAAGCTTCTTTATATATAGTTCACAACCAGAATGGGCATCTATTCTAAGTGATTTTTCTCCCTCAATCCCTGGAAATTCCTTCACAGGCTCACCCAAGAGGTATGTCTTTTATTTGATTCCTGACCTGATCAAATTGACACTAGAATTTAACTGCCACAAAGAGCCAAAAGTTCTGTTTGTGTGGTGCAGAGAAGTCATGAGAAATGAGACAAGATAGGAAAGCAGAAGCTCTGAAAGCTGTGAAGAGATCTTTGTAGTTATTTTTAATAGATAATAAGGAACTTTTAAGGTATTTTTAATAGCAGAAAGGTGATATTATAGAATCTTTTATTTAGATAAATATTAATATTTCTGTAGACTTATAACTTTGGCCTGTAATCTTCATCATCATGTTCACCTGAGAACTTTTTAGTCATTCAGGCCTACTGTAGAGTTAGACCATTTGGGAATGGTGCCTAGAATTCTGTTCAAGTAAGCCAACCCCCCAGGTTATTCTGGTGTACTCCAAATGTGAGAACCACTAGGCTAAAATAATAGATTTCAAGCTTGGATGCATAATAGAATTAACTGGAAAGTGTAAAACAAAAAAGAAGGAAAGATAAATTTGAATAAGCCTCCTCCAACTATTTGCACTAAATTGGAATCTTCTGGTAAGAGCTGAACATTAACATTTTTATAGATCCTCAGATGATTCTAATTGAAGCAGCAGCTTTGGTGAGGATAGACCTGAAGAGACCACTGAGAGTGTTGGAAGAATTTATTCAAGTGATCATGTGAACCTCCAATAGAACTCTTCCTTAGGACAGTAGAAGTGACATACATAAAGTATATTCCAGAGGAAAGTCTGTCATAGTATTTGGCAACTATATCAAAATGAAAGTAATCCGATGAGACAACCCCTGGTTCCAACCACTGTTTCCTTCCCTCACTGAGCTGTTGACCAAAGCGACTCATGAGAATCCAACAACAAGACAGAATTCTATCAAAGCTCTTGAGTGCCCTCCCCAGGCCTGAGGCAAAACCCTGTTACTGAAGAAACCACAGATAGCCATCGACCAGCATCGAGAAACCCTTCAACGTCCGGAATGGTATCCAGCCCCCAGAAGGCAGTTAGTGTAGTGCTGAAAGGCACGGCACAGGCTGCCAGGGGAAAATGATCTACGACAGCTGGACTAAACAGAGACCACTGACAGGAAACACAATCGGTGGTTATGAGTAGGCTGACCACACCTCCTAATGGGAGTGAACAGCGAACCAAGAAAGGAGCACTTGTGTAATGGAGGAGCCTGGGCCTGGGGGAGACAATCAACAGCTTTCAATTTGGCCAATTTTCCACTTAGTGAGGGGGTCCCTTTGTCTGGAACTTGGGATTCAGGGAGATAGGCACCGGATCCTGTACTCTTAGGCTCCCAAGACAAGATGCACTATGGGACCAATTGACAGGGAGGCTACTAAAAATCGAATCCTGGTAATCCAAAATTGTGTATATTTGTTAACCTACACTGACCTCACTCTCCGATGGAGATTGTGTTTGTATCTTTCAGGATGCAGCGAGAGTGCTGGGGCTCATCTAACCCTACCAACCGACCTTAGGCCGATAGCTGAGATTCTGGCAAGAGAGGGGCCACCACAGTCATACAATGGAGGATCCAAATGGAACTCCGCAGAGAAAGACGAGATGAACAAGGGGCCCACAGCCACAGCCATTAAATCAACACAGGATAAGCCAGTGAGACAGAAACCAACGATTTCAACACAAAGACCCCTAAGCTCACAACCTTAAAGCAGCCTTAATACTCATCCACCACGACTCAGGGAACTATGCGGAAGAGGGGGCGGAAAGATTGTAAGAGCCGTGGTGGGGGAGATTATCCAG
>PVHP010033899.1:0-19365 GCA_004024765.1 Zapus hudsonius
GGCTTTTCCCCTGTAAGTTACTGTCTGCTTTCCTCTAGCAGCTTTGAGTATTTTCTCTTTGCTTTCTATGTCAGGCATCTTGATTAAAATGTGTCTTGGAGAATTTCTCTTCATGTCAAGTCTGTTTGAGGTCCTCTGGGCCCCTTGAAAGTTGAGTGGACTTTCTCTTGTTAGATAGGGAAAGTTTTCTTGAATAATTAAATTAAATTAAATTAAATATGTTGAAGATATTTACTATGCCCTTAGCCTGTTCTTCTTCTCCCTCTGGGATCCCAATGATTCTAATATTGGTCCTCTTTATTGTATCCCATAGATCCCTCAAATTGTGCTCACTTGATTTCTTGAATTTATTGAAACCTATGACATCCTTATTAATTCCTTCGGATTTGTCTTCTACCTCTGAAAGTCTGTCCTCCAGATCATCAACCCTGGGACTGAATGATTCAAGTGAGGTTTTTAGTATTTCTTCTTGATTTTTGGTTTCTGCTATGATTTTATTAATAGCCTCTAATTCTTTGGTGAGATCCAATTTCCAATCTATTTTTATTTTTGCTTGGGTTTCCTGAAAATCATTTTTTAGTTTTCTTAAGTCCTCATCAAATTTAATTAATTGATTGTCCAGCTCTTCTCTGAGTTGATTAATCTTTAATTCACTTAATGTATTTCTGAATTCGTTCATATTTCTCTCCATCGAATTCAGTTTGGAGTCTATGTTTGAATAGGAATGCTTCAACTCATTCATGTCTTTTCTCATAAGTTCCATATCAGCCCTTAACTGCATCATATTTGCATTGCTGTTGTGGTCAGGAGTCATATTGTTCTCTCTCTGCAATTGTGTATGAGCTCCTTCCACTTCCTTGTCAATTTCATGTTCCATAATGGGACCAGGTGCCCTGGGTTGGGAAGATACGTTTTTCCGTTGGTTTCTGCCCATGCCCAGCTAGCGAAGAGGGACTCAGGTGCCCTGAGGAGTCCTATTCAGACCACTTTACTTCCTGGCAGTAGCGCGTGATCCCTGGTACTCACGGAGAGCGCCTGTGCCCTCCTGGGATGTACCTGTCTGATGAACCGGCCTCTTCCAGGGCTCCCAGGTATCTGCCTACTGACTGGCCCCAGAACCAAGCTAGGTCTTGCGCCTGCCTGTGAATATGAGGGGGGTCGTGGAGAGGATTAAGTTGAGGACTGGTTGTTCCCGCGGTGGAAGCCACTCAATTGGCACCAGGGAATGGAACCCGTTGTGAAGGGAAGAAGGCAGGAGCCTGTGGGCCCGGCTGCGCGCTCTCCTGCAGAGCCGAGGGCAGTAGGGGAACCCCGCTGAGGCCCCAAAGCTGAGGAGAGGCTGGGCGGCCCAGGGACAGGCCCAACCGCCAACCTGGGCTGGGTCCCAGTTAGGCAAAGAAACCTCCGCGGAGAGACACCTCCTCCCCTCTTAGCTGGTGGAGATGAGCACGTCTGGGGACCAGGAGCTCCCACAGGGAAGCCTCTGGATTGGCGCCTAGGGCCGGGGACTGCTGGCTGCCGCCACCGCGGTGATGGGAAAAAGGCAGGAGCCTGTGGGCCCGGCTGCCCGGCTGCATGCTCTCCTGCAGAGCCGAGGGCAGTAGGGGAACCCCACTGAGGTCCCAAAGCTGAGGAGAGGCTGGACGGCCCAGGGACAGGCCCAGTCGCCACCCTGGGCTGGGTCCCAGTTAGGCAAAGAAACCTCCGCGAAGAGACAACTCCTTCCCGCTCAAGCTTCCCAGGTATCTGCCTCAAGATTGGCCCCGGGACCTAGCTAGCTTAGCCTGCCCAAGGCAGGCAGTGGGGGGTCGTAGAGACAAGCACGACTGAGGATCAGGTGCTCCCACGAGGGGAAGCGGCTCAATTAGCGGCACTCGGAAACCACAGCGAGGGGATAATGGCGGGAGCTAGTGGGGGGGGAGGGCTCAGTCCTCTGCTCTGCTGGGGGGCAGAGAGCTGCTGGAGAACCCCTTCTTCTCTGGCCCAGGGGCTGGGGAGGGAGGGAGGGCCCGAAATCATGTCCAGCTGGTGACCAAAGTTTGGATCCCAGCTGAAGAGATCAAACCTTTCCGAAGAGAGTCCTGGTGACGCTGTTACTTGTCCGCCATCTTGCTCCGCCCCCTCCAATTCCTTTTTCCATGCTTGTATCTACAAGAATTTAGCCTGCTTTACCTTTAACAGTTTCAGAGTTTCAGGTCTTACCTTAGGTCCTTGGCCCATTTTCAGTTGATAATTGCACAGGGTGAGAGATAGAGATCTAGTTTTGTTCCTTTACATGTGGATAGCCAGCATCATTTGTTAAAAAGCCTCTTTTCTCCAATGTATAATTTTGATATCCTTATAAAAAATCCTATGGCTGTAGCTTCATGGAATTATATCTGGTTCATCTGTTCTACTCCATTGATCCATGTGTCTGTTTTTGTGTAATTACCATTCCATTTTTATTAATGTTGCTCTGTGATATTGCCTGAAATTAGATAGAGTGATACTTCCAACATGGTTCTTTGTTGAATGCTTTAGTTTTCATATGAGTTTTAAGATTTTTCTTTCTATTTCTTTGAATAATGACAGTGGAATTTTGGTGAGTATTGCATTAAATCTGTAGATTATTTTTTAAAAATATTTTATTATTTATTTATTTGCAATGAGAGGAGAGAGAGAGAGACAGACAGACAGACAGACAGACAGACAAACAGGCAGAGACAGAGACAGAGAATGGGTATGCCAGGGCCTCCAGCCTCAAACTCCAGATGCATGTGCACTTGTGCATTTGGCTTTACGTGGGCATTGAGGAATCAAACTCTGGTCGTTAGGTTTTGCAGGTGAGTGCCTTAACTACTGAGCAATTTCTCCAGCCCTGTAGGTTATTTTTATAGTATTGCCATCTTTACAGTATTAATTCTGCTCATCCACGAACAGTGGTTCTTTTCATCCTCTGTCTTCCACAATTTCTTATTTCAGTGTTTCAATTTTTCATTGTCAACATTTTTCCCTAGAGAATTAGTCTTTTATGGAAAAGGTTCAAGGGCTGTGGACAAAGCTGAGTGGTAGAGTGTGCCTAAGGTACACAGCAATAGATTTGGTCTGCAACATGGAAAAACAATCCAGCTCCTGGAATATGGTGGTTTCCTCAATGTTCTGCAAGCTATTTGATTTCTTCTACTTATTCTATCACTTTTTCAGCTAGAAATGTGTATAAATCTCCTCACATTTTCTCTCCCCAGGATGATTTAGATATTGGGTGCTCATTTAGTACTACATTTCTTCTGCTTCTGTCTTCACCAGTGCACTCCCTTGCACTCATACTCCATGGTTCACATATCCCTTATAGACTATAGATTCTAGACCCCATGCAAAAGCCATTTTGTACTTAGATGGTGTATTAGTCATGGGTTTTTTTTAGAGGATCAGAGACAATGGAATGAATTGGATTTATTAGAGTAGCTTATGGCAGTCCCACAATTGCAGCCTGCAGGCCAGAGAGTCAAGGAACCATTAGCTGCTCAGTTTATGTGGCCATAAACCTCAGCAGTCCCAATCCTGCCCTGAAGGCCTGAAGGCTTCCTGGAAAGCTGCTGGTCTTCAGTCCAGGCTGGGATGCTAAGGAAACTTGGTTCCAATGCTGACAAAGGATAGCTGAGCAGGATGAATGATGCATGCGCAAGTCATGACACTCACCAGCAGAACCAGCACCAACAGCCAGGTGGTGGAGAGGGAGAGGGAGAGGGAGAGGGAGAGGGAGAGGGAGAGACCCTCTCCTTGTGCTTCCTTAATCCAGCCCCCTTCTAAGAGGGCCATGCACTCTGGAGGAAGGGCCCACTCTGGAGGAGGGACCTCTTTCATCCTGGAAGCAACTTCAGAGACTCATCCAAGATTACTGTGGATTGCTAAACAGGCCATGTTGACAAAACTTAACCATCACAGATGGAAAAGACATTTTTACTTTCACGTCATCTTCTATTGCTTGGTGGTAATTATCTGCATCATTTTCTGGAAACAGTGTTGAAGCTCATGGTATACACTTTAATACTAAACTGGGTATGGTGGTTCACACCTTTAATCTCAGAGCTCGGCAGCCTGAGGTGGGAGGATCACCCATTAGTTCAGGGCCAGACTGGGCTAGAGTAAGGCCCTACCTCAAAAAAACAAACAAACAAACAAAAAAATAGAAAAAATACCTAAAGCTCTCATTAATTCAACTCTAGGACATCTGGACTCCCTAGGAGACATAGATTTGCTATCTCCCTTAAACTGGTCTTCACTTTTTAATGTATGATCATCTCCAGGAAAGGAAGCTTATTGGGGTATCAGTCTCAATATATTTGCTCTTAGTTGGTCTTCTATCTTTGCACCCCAGAATGTTCCTCTAATTCTTTTCTGTTTCCCAGTTTTGTTATCAAGTATTTTGTATAGTGTTTAATATACAAAGTAAAATAATTGTATATCTTGAGAATCTAAATTAATGAAATCTATTTACTTTTTTCATTACCCCTACAGTAATAGGACTTATTATTATGCTGTTCCATTTCTAACATAGAGCTGGTTAATTAATAACTGAATAACTTCATTTTAACAATTATTAGTGTAGCTTATTTTAAAACAAATAATAGTTAAATACAACATTAAAGGCTAAATATGATCCTTAATTACTAATTTTGTTGTTTTTGTTGGCTAAAAACCTGTTAGGTTTATTACATCATATGCATATACCTAATGCAAAATGGTCACATTTTAGTATTGATGGAGCAATTTGTAATAAGATTTTATCATAAAACAGCATCTTTAGCTCATTTACTCCCATAAAGCACACCCATTACTTCAATTCCTATGCTTATTTTTTTAATTGGAGCTACAGTCTACTTATTCCACAAAAAACCTTGAAAATATGCCCCATAGCTAATGCTACAGCAGGACATCTACTAATTTACTCAATGGAGGAGCAACATTAGTGCTTACATCACTCAGTATAACTACCTCTCTAATAAATTTTATCATTTTAATTTTTCTAATTTGTGGTTTCCTGAATTTGAGCTTCCATTTTTACACCTTTAGTTTATATGTAAATGATAATGTCTAAGGACCTAGCTGGCCCATTCTTCTTTAAAATATTGTATTCATTAATTTGATAGCAGAGAGAGGAGAGAGAAAGAGAGAGAGAGAGAGAGAGAGAGAGAGAGAGAGAGAGAGAGAGAGAGAGAGAATATATATATCAGGGCCTCCTGCCCCTGCAAACAAACTCCAGATGTATGCACCTCTTTGTGCATCTGACTTTATGTGGGGACGGAAATTGAACCCAGGCCATCTGGGTTTCAAGCAAGCACCTTTAACCACGGAGACAACTCTCCAACCATCAGTCTTTCTTTAATATTTATTTATTTACTTATTTATTTTTGATTTATGATGCAGAGAGAAAGAGGGAGAGGGGAGAGAGAGTATGGGTGTGCTAGGCTCCCTGCTATGCAGACAAACTCTGCATGCTCCATTGCATCTGGATATACATGGCTATTGGGGAATTGAACCCAGGCCATCAGGCTTTGCAGGAAAGTACCTTTAACCACTGGACCATTTCTCCAGCCCCCACTGACACATTCTTTTCATATAGATAATCCCAGCCCGAGATCATTAGTAGTAGCCTTGTCTGCTCTTCTCTTAACATCAGGCTTAGTTAAATGATTTCCCTTTAACACCACATCTCTTCTTTAAATTTGACTAATTGCCAATATATTAGTTATATAATGATGATGATGTGTGATTTAATTCAAGAATAAACATTTCAAGATCACCATGCCTCTATTGTTCATAAGGGATTACAGTACAAGATAATTTTACCATTATTTGTGAAGTATTTTTCTTTTTTAAAAAAATATTTTATTTATTCATTTTCAAGCGCGCGCGCACACACACACACACACACAGAGAGAGAGAGAGAGAGAGAGAGAGAGAGAGAGAGAGAGAGAGAGAGAGAGAGAGCACCAGGGCCACCATCTTGTGGGTCTGGCTTATGTGGGACCTGGGGAATTGAACCTGGGGCCTTAGGCACTGGAGGCAAGTGCTTTAACCGCTGAACCATCTCTCCAGCCCATATTTGTGAAGTATTTTTCTTAAGTTGCTTACGTTGTACTTACATATATGTATCGATGTAAGAAAATGTATTAATACTGCAGTTCTATATGCTGGTGTAACCACAATTGTTAGTATGTGGGACTCTAAGTCTCTCTAGTCTATTGTCCACTGACTTATACATCAAGGGTCAATCACTGTGTTTCATATGCCTTTTGGTATTGATTTGGGCATCTGCTTTTGCCTGTGTTTGAGTGAATTCCCTGGTCCCTATTCCTTTATCTTGCAATCACAGTTCGTTATGTGGGAATTTTTTAAACATTTTATTTATTCACTTTCAAGCAGAGATGAGAGAGAGAGAGAGAGAGAGAGAGAGAGAGAGAGAGAGAGAGAGAGAGAGAGAGAGAGAGAGAGAGAGAGAATACCAGGGCTGCCACTTTGTGTGTCTGGCTTATGTGGGTACTGGGGAATTGAACTCAGGGCCTTAGGCACTGGAGGCAAGTGCCTTAACTTCTGAGCCATCTCTCCATCCCCTTATGTTGGAATTTGAAACCACATTTCTGAGTGTTATCATAGCTGTGCTCCTGTAGCCACCAGCTACCCATCTCATGAGCCAACTGCTTGATCTAGGAATATCAGAGCTATTCTGTCAGTTTTTCACCATTACCTTCCCGTGTTCCCATTCGTTACCCTATTCATATTGACTGCTTTCCTGAACCATGCTCACTCAAGTTACTTTGGGCTGAAATTTAGCTCTCATCTGGGCCCCTGTCCCGTTGATTCTTTAGGTCCAGTGGGCAGGTTTAATGTCAGGGCCTTCTTTCAACTCATGTCTTGTTATGCGTGCATCATGGCTTTTAATTAATAAATGTGGAGATACTTAGGAAATAAAATATTCTTGGAAAACCTTACTGACAACCCACTCTGCAAACCCCTTTTGAATATTCTTCTAACCACAGTTGGTATGTTTTTCAAGCTTGACTCTTTACTTGATGGTAGTGGAAGGTGTGTCAGCTTCGCTAAAGCTTTGCTCTATAATCCTTTACTTTGTTTTAAATCTTGTATTGTATTGGTCAATCTGTTTTTTGCTGTGCCTTGTGTTTTGCATTGTGAATGTTCTGTTCCATTACAGGTTTATTTTTGGTATTATGGCTCAGTTGAAAGCTGCGGGGACTTAAGAGTTGAGCTGAACACATTGTATTTATATCATGTATGATTATTAGTTTGTGGGGGCCAGGGGTGGACTGTCATGGTTTGATCCAGGTGTCCCCCACAAACAAATGAATGTGTTCTGATAGATCAATCCTCAGCTGATGGCAATTTGGGAATTAGAACCTCACTAGAGCTGTGTTGTTGGGGCGGGCTTATGGGGGTTATAAGCCAGCTTCCCCTTGCCAGTATTTGGCAACCTTCCTGCCGCTGTTTGCAGTGCTGTCGCAGAGGTGATGTGATGTCCACCCTCTGCTCATGCCATCGTTTTCCCTGCCAGGATGGAGTCTCCCCTCGAGTCCATAAGCCAAATATACCCATTCCTCCACAAGCCGCTTTGCTTGGGTTCTTTCTGCGCAGCAACTAGAAAGCTGACTGCAACAACATGCATCATGGCTTTTAACTAATAAATGTGGAGATATGTAGGAAATAAAATATTCTTGGAAAACCTTACTGACAACCCACTCTGCAAACCCCTTTTGAATGTTCTTCTAACCACAGTTGGTATGTTTTTCAAGCTTGACTCTTTATGTGATGGTAGTGGAAGGCTGTATCAGCTTTGCTAAAGCTTTGCTCTCTAATCCTTTACTCTAGTATGAAGGAGATGTATATAGGCTTCTTGTCACAAGTGTAATCTTCATGTATGGCACAAAGCTTGTATAGAACTCTTGATTGTTGTGACATGTTCAAGGTATGGCACTTTGCATGGTAGAGTGAGTGCTATCGGTAGGCTATTCCAAATCGCCCTGCTTATGATTCAGTGTAATACACTCAGTTTAGGAACATCAAAAGCAGTTTCTGGTGCACACATCCCAAGAAAAAGATTCTGTGTGCCAATTTCCATTGTGTCCAAATGCACTACGACTATCTTTTTGGATAGCTGCCAAATTTCCCCATAAACTACCATAAAATAATACCCACTGACAACTTATGAAGAATATAAAGTATTTTTTTCCTGTTTCTTTCCTTGACATTACCTTTGACATTTCTAGCTCAGTGCCAGAAACTGAGTGATTGGAAATCCTAGATATGTTTGATTTGAAGTGAAATTTAATTGGCTTGTAGAATCTTAAAAAATGTTTCTAATGATTCAGATTTTCTGTGGAGTTGCCAAACTGTAGCCTGGAGCGGGTGCAGGGAATCACTGTATAATATCACTTTCAGGACTACTATAGAAGGATTCAATTTAAGACAAGGCCTTCCATTCAGCTCTGGATTCCTGTAAGAAATGTGCACACACAGCCAACTTGGTAGCAGGTGAGGTTTGCGACTCCTAGGCTCATCTGCTATTTTCCGAATTGTTCCAATCCATGATGCTGCTGCTCTTGCTTTGCAAGCAGCCTGGTCATCCGGCTCCAGCGCCATAAAGTACACTGAACTGTCAGTGGTAGGATATAGTGCTGTGTCTCTGTCTCGGTGTACTAGCATAGACCCAGAAGTCAGCTGCCTGACATTCAGTGAGTTAAACTTCATGGAATGTCTTTTCCCATGATTACCTTTTGTGGAAGAAAACCTTGTTAAATAGTAAGTAGCCCTATGGAAAGAATGCAAGAGCCATGATGGGGGAGAATATCCAGAGACATTACCCCCTCAACAACAATACACAAAGGGGGAAGAAAAAACAGGCTACCTCTGGTGCAGTTCATACCCCCTAACCTATGGACAGATCCAGTATGTGCACCGAGGAAGGACCCCAGTGGTTAAGGGGACAGAGAGGAGGGAAATGGGGACACCTTCACAAGAACTGCTCATACTTTGTATATGCTTATTCATAATAAAAATATTAATTTTAAAAAAGCATATAACCCTAGAAAGGCTTAGAGTTTGTGCTATTGCCTTGGAAGCAGACACCCTGTCAATTGTGTGTAGTTTACTGATGCCAAAGGAAACACTAAAAAGCATAGCATAAAAAGATAGAACAGGAAACCAGTATATAGTTCCCCCTTCCATTTGAGTATGATATGTTCAGATGATGCAGGGCTTCTAGAAGTCCTCTGTTTTCATCTTTGATCAACTTAGTAGTTAGGACATCATTAAATCAGGCAAGGAAATTGGAAGTTCAGAAAACAGTATCTGGGAAGGCCTGGAAACTTCCAAGAGCAACAAAAATTCTCTTTTGAAAATTTATTTTCTTCATCCTTTGTCTGACAACTGTTCAGTATTTTCCATCCCCTTTTCTTATGTCTCCACCCTCCTGTCAGATATGGTCACATCTTGCATCTTTGAAACCGCTTTCACTAGCATAGCTATTCTCGGAACTCCTGGGCCTTCTTGCTTAATATTTCCTCTATTTTGCACATTAAGTCTGCTAGTTTTGTTGGGACATATATTCCCTTGAATTGTCAACATTCTGTCAATCTTGACAAAACTCTGTCCTCAGAAGGGAGGTTGTCATGACTAGAATGTGAAGATCACCTTGCAGTTTCTGTTTGGGCTCCCTTTTTTCAGTGGATCTTGCCATCCTTGAGTGAAGATACTTCAGAGAAAGGAGCAATTCTTTCTTCAGGAAGAATAAAATCTGTCTCCTGTCAGGAGAGGCTTGCCCTTTGTAAACTGTGGACGCTTCCACTTGCTCCCTGTCTTTCCCTTCCTCTCATGCAGAAGCAGGAGCAGTTTTCTTTCTGGGGCTTGAATTTCTTCCAAGAGGAACACCACATCAATGGAAGCTTGCAGCCCAGTTAGGTGCTGTTGGCTGAGCACTGCCCGAGATTAAAAAGTTTGCTCAGGAGATTCTCGTCTTGTCTACTATGGAGAGTGAGCAACCAAGGAAGATGGAGGAACAGTTTGAAACACTGGTGAGAGTTCAGTGTCCAGCTCTGAGGGCTTTGAATGCACTAATATTTCCCTTTGTGTAAGACTTGGTATAGTCATATTATTTGATAATAGTGATATAAATTGAGTCCTGGTATCATCTCACCAGCTTCATCCACTTTATCCATTGTGGCTTTCAAGTCATGGCCTAAAACCGGTTCTCTGTATAATCACTGAGTGTGGCCTTCACCTTCTGTGTGTCCACGATGTCCTGGCTTGTTCAGATTCTCCTTTGCAACTATTCATGATGTGCTGGCTCCTCTGATGAGCACCAGGTGTTTGGCTCTCCACCTTTGTCCTTCGCTACATAGTCTATGGCTTGCTGTTCAATGACATCCTGACTAGTTTTTAAATTTTCTATACTTACATCTTTTCCCCCATATCTCTCCAGCAAAATCCTACACCCAGTGAATGAAAGCCTGGAGAACTGAAAAGTGACAGGGAAAATTACTCAGCTGGGGTCTCAACCCAGCCATACTCAGTTGTGTTTCTGCAGTTGTCCTGACCTTCCACTGCATCTTCTGGTCCCATTCCCCCAACCCTAGCCTCGGTTGATAACCTTACCCCTGAGTTCATAAGAAAATAGAAGCATCTGGAGGGAATGTACTCAGTGTCCCACTACCTGACCCATGCAGGAAACTTTTCTCTGTTCACACACCAGTGCAGAGCTGCTGTCCTAATTGGTCCCTCTCACAGCCACACTTCTCAGGTCTTTGCATGAGCAAACCCTCTTCTCACACTACTGTTTTGTTTAATTCCACCTTGCATTCTCTTGTCACTGTGATATCAGAGAAGCTCCTGCAGAGTTATGAAAGACCACCCCATAGACATTCTTCAGTTCTCACTCTACTTTCTCTCCATAAATGATTTTATCTGTGTGATGCTTTCAGTTATAGTTCATGAGCAAATTATTGGCAAGTTTTTAATTTGTGGTTCAGACATTCATCTGGTTTGTACTCCTGTGAAATTTCTCCTGGAATATCTCAAAAATATTTTAGAAATATCTTCTCTCTTTTCTCTTCTCTCCTCTCCCTTCTCTCCCCTCTCTCCCCTCTCTTCATTTCTCTTCTCTTCATTTCTCTTCTCTCTGCAACTCTCTATCACCATATTTCATCTCCTACATATTTCACCGCTTAAATACTTATTGCATGCATTTCCTTCTTCTCTACCAATATGGTCATTACATGGTCATTAAGTTCTCTCAGTTGGCTTCCTTATTCCTAATCCTATCCTTCAGTCAGTGGTTACCTTGAAACAGATATCTCTGAAATGCAAGCATAACCAAGTCCTTCTGGTGACTTCCCATTATTTTTATTATGGATACCATTCCCTATGGCCTTTGACTTCATCTGGTTTCTTGCCTATTTCCCCAGCCTCACCCGTGCTAGTCACTCTTCTTCTGGATTATTTCTCTCTACCATAGGCCTTTTGTATATGGAGATCTTTCTGTTAACAATAACCTACTTACTCCTAGTTCTTTACTTAGTTCAGATCTACGAAGTGTTAGATCATAGGGAAGTATTTCTGGATCCAGTATTTATTATAACACCTCACATTGTGACCAGTACTTCTCATCCCTAGACTCTATCCCTGTAATTATTTGTGTGAATATTTAATTGCCTTCTACTTTATTAGATCATTGTGTGAAGGGTCATAGCTATGCAATTGTCATTTGCTTTATTGTACTCAATATCTGAGGCATAGTCAATTACGTCAATGTGTATTTGTCTGATACATGAATAAATCTACCTGGATGAAGTTAATCATTATGATAATTCTGAAGGTAAGTATAGACTATCCTTATTTCTTAACCTTTTATTGACAACCTTCATAATATAGGTGATGTACCATGATCATAATCCTCTCCCACCACCTTCCTTTGTCTCCCTTTATTTTCCTTCCATGAAATCCCTTATTTCTTTTTTAAAACTTTTTATTGATAGCTTCCATAATCATAGATCATAAGCCGTTTTTATGATTCCCTCCCTACCCTCCCCATATCTCTTCCTCCTCTCAATTAGTCTCTGTTTTGTTTTGGTGTCATCTTTTCCTCCCATAGCTAGTTCCTGTTCTGTTTAGATGTCATCATTTTTCCCCTCCTATTATGCATGTCTTGCGTAGGTTGCATTAGCTCCTATAAGGTCATGAATGCCATGACTACCTTGTATCCAGAAGACAGTATTGCAAAGAATTCCTTTCCTTACTTTGGTTCTTACATTCTTTCCTCCACCTCTTCTGCAATGGTCCCTGTTGTGGTCAGCTTTCTAGTTGCTGTGCAGAAAGAACCCAAGCAAAAGTGGCTTGTGGAGGAGTGGGTTTATTGGGCTTATGGACTCGAGGGGAGACTCCATCCTGGCAGGGAAAATGATGGCATGAGCAGAGGGGTAGACATCACCTCTGCCACAGCACTGGAAACAGTGGCAGGAAGGTGTGCCAAACACTGGCAAGGGGAAGCTTGGCTTTATAACCCCCATAAGCCCACCCCCAACAACACAGCTCTTACGAGGTTCTAATTCCTGAAGTGCCATCAGCTGAGGATTGATCACTGAGAACACATTCATTTGTTTGTGGGGGACACCTGGGTCAAACCATGACAGTCCCTGAGCCTTGCTGGGTATGATAGAGATGTCTCACTTAATGCTGAACACTCCACTGTCACTTCTCAGCACTTTGATGAGTTTTGAGTCACCCCAATGGTTACCCCAATCTGAAAAGAAGTATTTAGAGGGCAGTTTTGTGAGCATAATATATCCATTTAAACAAACAACAGTAATAGTTGCCTCCCTAGAGCTTATGACCTCCTCAGTTATAGGCTTTTTATTAGGTCTATAGTATCAGACATAAATTCTCTCCCATGGAATAAGTCTCAAATCTAATCATAGAGCAGTTTTCCTATAACTGATGGACCACCATTGAACTAGTTGGCACATTTGGCCTGGCTGGCCAGGCATAAAGCTTGAAGGGTATACTACTGTTTAAGACTTTTGAAGACTTTTCTCCCCCAACAGGTTATATAGCTGTTTTCATCATCCTGATAGCTAGTCAACAGGGAGGAGGCTTCCAGCTCAGCTCCATCCTGATTTCTTGGTTCCAAAGTATGTGGTGTCTTCAGCAATAGGGTCTTACCATCTCATGGGCAACCAAGAGCCTTAGCAATAACTAGTAATATTTTGGTAGTATCATGGGCTTCCCTGCCCAATTATTCACTGAAAGGTTTCTCATCCCTGGCACTAAAATTGTCTTAGAACAACCTGTGGCCTCTGTTTAATATCTCAAGGTAGAGCATTAAGTTATTTATTTTTTACCTCTCTGATTGATTTCTTAATATAGGCACTTAAAGCTGTAACTTTCCTTCTTAGGCCTGCCTTCAATGTATTTCATAATTATTGATATATTTTATCATTTGATTCTAAGAATTTTTTTTGATTTCCTTATTGATTTCTTCAAAGACTCATTCATCATTCAGTAGTGTATTATTTAATTTACATGAGTTTGTTTATGTTCTACAGTCTTTCTTGGTGTTAATTTCTAGTTTTATACCATTGTGATCAGATAGAGTTCAAGACATTATTTTAATTTTTTGTATTTGTTCATATTTGCTTTGTGTGTTAATATATTATTTATTTTAGAAAAAGTACAATATACTGCTGAAAAGAGTATATATTCTGCAGCAATGTGGATGGAATATTCTGTAAATGTATGTTAGATACATTTGTTTCTATGATGTCATTTTATCCAGGTGCTTGGTGGGATGGCCTGTCAATTGGTGAAAGTGGGATACTGAATTCAGCCATTACTATTGTGCATGTGGCAATCTGTGACTTTTTATCTAGTGGTGTTTGTTTAATGACATTGGGTGGACCCATGTTCTGTGCATGCGTATTTAGAATTTTAGTTCCTCTTGTTGGATTGTTCCCCTTTATTAGCATAAAGTGAAGTTCTTTATCTTTTCTAACTAACATGGTTTGAAGTCTGTCCTGTCAGATATTAGAAAAGCAACACCTGCTTGTTTTCGAGGCCCTTTTACTTGAAATGAAATTCCATTTTCATCCTTTCACCTTAAGATACTTTCTGACTTTATGGAATGTTGAGTTTCTTGGAGGGAACAGACAGAGAATCCTGCCTTTTAATGCAGTCTGAAAGTTTATATCTTTGTGTGGGGCATTGTGACCACTGATATTAAATTATTATTGAAGTGTGTGTATTTATTCCTGCTATTCTTGTTGATTTTGTAGCGCTTGCTTGCTGTTTTTCTAGCACTCGCCTGAATTAGCTATTATTCAAGCATGTTTTATTCTTTCCTGTCATCTTCTGTATGTGCTTTTTCTTCTCTGTAATCTGAAGGATCTCTTTCAGTATTTTCTATAGAGCTGATTTAATGGTCATTTTTCCTTTAGCCTGCTTTTATCATGGAAAGTTCTTCTTTCAATTATGACAGATATCTTTTCAATATAGTAGTTGTTTCTTAGAACTTTGGCTATATTATTCCAAGATTTTTGTTTGGTTTTTATTGAGGTAGTGTCTCACTGTAGCCCAGGCTAACCTGGAATTCATTATGTGTCTCAGGCGGGCCTTCTGCGAGATCTCTCTACTACTCATGACGATCTTCCTCCTCTCCTTCCTGAACACTGCAATAAAAGGCACATACCACCATGCCCAGCCCAAGCTCTTCTTTTAAGGCTTATGTTGAGTAATCTTCTATTATGTGAATGGGCTTGCTGTTATAGGTAGCTAGGTATTTCTCTCTTACTGATTTCAGTGTATTTTCATTGGTCTCTGTGCTTAGTATTTTATTTTCAAGTCTTGTCTATCTGATGTTCTAAATGCCTCTTGTATCAATATTGACATCTCTTTTATTATTTGGGGGAATTTTTTTCTGTGATTTTTTGTGGAAAATACTATGCCTTTAGATAGAAATTCTTCTCTTTCTTCTATACTCTGAATTCTTAAGTTTGATCTCTTTATATTGTCCCAGATATCTTAAAATTTTCACTTGGCTGCCTTGTTTATTTATCTTTCTATTTATAGGAATTTTGTAAATTTTCTACCTTGTCTTTAAGCTCAGATATTCTGTTTTCTCCTTGATCCATTTTATTTTTGAGACTGTCTACAGAATTTTAAAATTTGACTTACTGTTTTTCATTTCTAGTATTTCAGATTGCTATTTCTTCAGTATTTCTGTTTCCTTATTTATATCTTGTATCAGCCTCCTAAATTTGTTAATTTGATTTCTTGTGTTTTCCTTCAGGAGTTTGACTTTCCATCTTTGATTTCTTTGAGCATATTTACATTTATTCCTTTGAATTCTCTGGCTGGCATTTTATCTAGTGCAACCTCACTGTATATGTAGGTCATTACTCTTAGATGTATAATTTTTGGAGGAGTTATATTACCTTGAAGTTTGTGTTTCTTGTATTACTTCATTGATATTTTTGCATCTCTGGTTATTTCATTGTTTGGGTTTTATATTTATCAGCTGTGTCCTTAGATATGTAAATCAGATGTTATATCTTCATGGCAGGAGCTCAAGGTGCCAGATGTGGCTTCTATATTAATCCCAGCTTAACAGCAGGAGTGATCCAAGCTGATAGGCCTCCTATGTAGGAGTAGAAAATTAACAATCTTCCTTTTGACTCTGGTAATTGGTGACAAACAAGTATAATATGAAGTTTTCAGGGGCTTTGGTTACTGAGAAGTTGGAGACATACGGGGTGTTTTAGGATGACAACTAGTAATAACTTTGAAAGAGATGGAGATGATACAATTTTCTGGGAAAGGAAAGTTGGGGTAGTCTTAGTTTCCAAAGATTTTAGAGGTTGCTGAGGCTATTGAAGGTTATAGTGATGGAGAATAAAGAAGAGGAGATGATGAGAAGATGTTGTAGAAAGTGGTTGGAAAGAGAGGGAAGGTTAAAGAAAGATCTCCTAGTAGGCTGGGTGTAGAAAAATATGGAACAAACCCCAAATCCAAACGACCAATATGCAAACACAAACAAAACCGGGAGGGAATACACATGGGTGGGGTGAAAGCAAACAAGCAAGCAAGCAAACAAACAAACAAAAAATAAACAAAACCAAAGACCTAAACCCATGAGGTGTGGCTGCTCATGCCCATAGATAAGAGACAAGATTGACAGCATTCAGAGGGCCTAAGACTATACTTTCAGGGATCATTTCTATAGTCGGTGACCACAGTAGCAGGGCCGTTGGTAGCTCGTTCCTTTTATCCAGTCAGTTGGGAGGCTGATGTATGAGGCTTGGTATGAGTTCATAGCTGGCCTTGACTGTAATAAGTTCCAAGTCAGCCTGGGCTAGAGTGAGATCCTGCTTCAAAAAATAAATAAATAAATAAATTTTAAAAAAAGGAAAGAAAGAAAAAAGAAAAAAATTCACTAGCAATTATAAATTATCAGAAGTGTCAAAAGTTAACCTTAACATAGAATTTATTTAAGAATGGCATAATAGACTGAATGTACACCAAATATAACACAGTAGTTTCATTTTATTGGGCTAGGTTTTGAATATTTTCCATTCTTGGAATTATTTTCTTTAACAATCTGACCTGATATGGAAGGTGCAGTTAGTTAGCACTTCAAGTGAAATTTACACACTTGGCTTTGGGGTATGTATTACCCAAGTGTAAAACAACACAGTTACCTTTTGGGGTAACTTCTTAGATACACTATGGGCTCAGCTCTACTGGTTAAATTGTTCAGCTTTGTAGATCATCTGTGCTGGGTGTTATGTTCCATTCCTATTTTATCAAAGTAAAAGTCAAGGCTCTAAAAGTATCTTGCCTCCTTTCTTGGGTCTTTGGTGATACTCTTATTCCACCATCTTACACTGGAAGTTGCTCTAAAATTGTGTAACTTACCTGATATTGGACAAGTTAAGTAATGGTGGACCTGAGATTTTTTTCTATGTGGTTGTATCAGAATAATTTTGATTTTAAATAATCTGAATTCGACTGGACACATTGCTTCAGAGTTTCATTACTAACTCATTTATTTCACTTTGTGATATCAAGTATATGATATAGACCTTAATTTGAAACAAGCAAAATAAAACAATACAAAAATAAACTCCCAGTTTAAACAAATAAAAATGTATGATTAAATACATAAATATATAATTAAATAAACAAATTTTGAATATGATGCTTTTAGTAATTAAAATCATAACATTTCAATATTCTTGTGGGATTACTAAATTTTATTTTATTTTTTTCTTTATTGTTCATAATGATTTACATTGTTTAGTGGGCCAACCATGAGTTGTTATCCCCAATTCCCCGTTTCCCCCTTCCCCATCCCCAGTCAGCTAGATATCCTCCTCCGTGGGCCGTCTGGATCAGTCTTTGTGGTAGGGGACCATGGATAGCCCAGTCTTCAGCCGGGTTCTCATGACCCGAGTGTGTTGTTACTGAGGGTTGCCAAGTCTCTGATATTCTCCCCCACCACGGCTCTCACAGTCTTTCCGCCCCCTCTTCTGCTCAGTTTCCTGAGTCGTGGTGGGTGAGTATTGAGGCTGCTATGGTGTTGTGAGCTTAGGGGTTTTTGTGTCGAGATTCGTTGGTTTCTGTCACACTGGCTTATCTTTTGTTGATTGAATGGCTATGGCTGTGGGTCCCTTGTTCATCCAATCATTGTCTGTGGGGTTCCATATGGATCCTCCTCCGTATGACTGTGGTGGCTCATCTCATGCCAGGATCTCAGTTTCCTGCCTGCAATCGGTTGGTAGGGTTATATGGGCCACAGCTCCCTCGCTGTATCCTGAAAAATACAAACACAATCTCAATCGGAGAATGAGGTCAGTATCAGTAAACAAGTATGCAACAATCTGGATTAATTATCTTCTATTTTCAAAAGCCTCCCTGGCAGTCACTCGCATAGTGCATCTTTTCTTGGGAGCCCAAGAGTATGGGATCCGTTGCATATCGCCCTGAATCCCCAGTTCCAATCAAGGGTTCCCCCTCACTGAGTGGAATATTTGGCTGAAATTAATAGCTGTTGATTGTCTCCCCCAGGTTCAGGCTCCTCCATTGCACATGTGCTCCTTTCTTGGTTTCCTTTTCTCTCCCAGTAGGAGGTGTGGTCAGCCTACTCATGGCCTCAGACTGTGTTTCATGTCAGTGGTCAGTTTACACCAGCTGTCGTTGTTCAGCTTCCCCTGGCAGCTTGTGTAGTGTCTTCCAGCACTGCATTAACTGCCATCTGGGGGCTGGTTACCATTCCTGACCTTGAAGAGTCTCTCAATGCTGAACGATGGTATTCTGTGGTTTCTTCAGCAATAGGGCTTGCCTCAGGCCTGGGGAGGGCATTCAAGAGCCTTGACAGAATTCTGTCTTGTTTTTGTAACCTCATGGGTCACTTTGGTCAACAGCTTAGTGAGGGAAGGAACCAGTGGCCGGGACCTGGGGCTGTCAGACTGCTCAATTGTTCACAGACTCAGACATTCTCCCCTACTACTCACGGCCCCTCTTACCAGGTGACACCCTCTACTTACTCTTTAGGTTACAGTATGTTCGTGAGAATTTTATGTTTTTGAACCTAATTTGGTTTGGCTTCATGTTTGAGCCATTTCCCTCCCCCTTCCCTTACCCCACGCTTATACCCTCTAAGTTCTTTCTACTAGTCTGGATAAAGAAAACGGTTATCCTGGCTAAGGACCGCATATGAGGGAGAGTATGCGGCGTTCCATTTTCTGTTCTTTTGAGTGTTCGCTTAATAAGATCTGCTCGAAGTCAGACCATTTTTTTTCTAAATTTTGATGTGTCATTTTTCCTTTCAGCTGAGTATAATTCCATCATGTAAATATACCACAGTTTCATTGTCCATTCCTCCATGGATGGGCATTTGGGTTGATTCCAATTCTTGGTTATTATGAATTGAGCTGCTATAAATATATTTGTACAAAATTTTCTGCATCGAGATGTGGCATCCTACGGGTAGATGCCTAGTAGAGGGATAGCTGGGTCCATTGGTAGTTCTATGTCCATTCTGTCTAGGAGTCTCCACATTGCTTTCGATAATGGTTGAACAAGTTTGCAATCCCACCAGCAGTGAATGAGGGTTCCTTTTTCCCCCGCATCCTCGCCAGCAACAATTGTTGTTGGTTTTCTTTATGATTGCCATTCTGACAGGGGTAAGATGGTATCTCATTGTGGTTTTGATTTGCATTTCCCTGATGCTTAGGGATGCTGAGCACTTTCTTAAATGAGTCAATGCCATTTGTGTTTCCTCCTCCGTGAATTCTCTGTTGAGATCATTACCCCATTTTGTGAGGG
>PVHP010033900.1:0-19381 GCA_004024765.1 Zapus hudsonius
TGTGTGTGTGTGTCTGTGTGCGTGGACACACATATGCATGAGTGGATGGGCATGCCAGGGTCTCTTGCTTCTCAAAACCAATGTGAGATGCTCCCTGCATCCAGCTTCTATGGGGGGGTTTGAGAACTGAACCTGTCCTTCAGGCTTTGCCAGTAAGCACCTTTAGTAGTGAATCATTTTCCCACCTTCAAAAACATTCTTTCTAATTTATTTCAGGGACTCAGTGGTGACTGTGCATGTGGGGTGAATGAATCTCTAGTGGTTTTGAGTTCTAAACATGTCGATCCACATTTTATCTAGATTCTGACCATTTTAATGGCTTCTTTTGAACCATGTCTAGGTCCTGTATACACTTTTTAAACTTGGGTTTTGTGTTTGATTGCTATTTAGTTATAAGAATTCTTTATCAATTTTAGATATTAGTCTCTTATCAGATGTGTGATTTGTAAGGATTTCACAATCTCTAGACTGCTTGCTTCCTTTTCTTGTTTCCTTTGCTGTGCAGAGGCTTGTTACTTTGATGAGGCTCCATTCAATTATTTTTTCTTCCATGAACTGAGCTTTGGACAAAATATTGAATATGTCATTTACAGGGCCAAAGTTCAAAGGTTTGTTCACTAGGTGCTTTCTAGAAGTTCATCATTTTCAGGTATTGAATGTAAGTATTTATGTTAACAGGTGAAAGTTGTTTCATTCTTTGGCATGTGGAAATCACTTTCCCCATAAAATTTATTTAAGAGGCTGTACATTTCCCATTGAGTCTTTTCTGTGTCTTTGTAGAAAAATAATGACATTTTATGTTTGTATTTATATCTGGGATATCAATTAAGTTCCAAAGCTCTATATACTTGCTTTTATGCTAATACTGTATTGGTTTAACTACTATAACTTTGTAATATAATTTAAATAAAGAAGTGAATTAGAATGACTCCAACTTTGTTTCTTTTTCTCAGTATTATCTGTGGTTCCAAATGAATTTCTCCTGTTCCTATGAATGTGAGACTATTGGGACTTTGACAGGAATTTCATTGAATCAGTATATTGTCTTGGGTTGTATGAACATGTTTTTAAAAATATATGATCTGAGAACTTCTGTGTATAGTACAAGAGGAAATAAAATCATTGTCTCTTAAAGATAGCTGCACTCCCAGTTCATCATAAATTTATTTCCAATAATAAAGACAGAGAAACCACTTAAACATCTGTTTACACATGGATAAACTGATCATCTATTTATACATAGATATCTAAAATCTTTATACATAATGGGATAATTATTGCACCATAAACAGACCCAGCCATTCACTAAAAAATGAAAAGACCTCATGATGATTAATCAGTTTTATTTTTTTTCACTTTGATGAGATGTGTTTTAGAGTCCCAGTGGAAACACACATTAGAGAATGTTTGTGACAGTTTCTGTGTTGGTTTAACTGAGATGGGATGACCCAACCTAAATGTGAGTGAGACTGTTCCATTGGTCGGAGGTTTTGTACTGACTGCCTAAAAAGGAGAAAGTGAGCTGAAAATTCATCACTCTGTGCCCCTCCCTGTGGATGCAATGTGACCAACTGCCTTATGCTCTTTTTTCCAGGGCTTTCCCCCCAGGATAGGCTGTGCCCTCAAACTGTGAGCCAAAAATAAACCTTTAAGTTATTCTTGCCTCATATTTTTTTTACCATAAAAATAACTAATACAGACCTGAAGGGCATTATGTTAAGTGAAATAAGACATGAACAGAAGGCTCTGCAAGGTCTCACATAAATGCAAAATTAAAAATTAGTACAGAGACTAATTGGAGGAAAGGAGAGGGCAGAGGAAGTAGTGAGGGCTTTGGGATAAAACAAAGGGAAATGCTGGGACTATTATCAAAATACATTTTGTACGTGCATAAAAGTTGTCATTAAAAACTAAAGAGGAGCTAGCTAGAAATAAGGCAATCAATGGAGGGGGCATGTCAGGGGGAAGGAAGAGTGAAGGAAGGGATCTATGATCATAGTATTCTGTCTATATGAATGGGTGCTGTCAAAAAAGGCTTAAATTTGATAAAATAAAATAAAACTAAGTGTGGACTCATAGGTGGGGATGGTATCACATGCTGTTGGGTTGTCCAAAGCCAATGAGTTTCAATCCAGTGCTGACAACATAGAAAATAACATAAAAATAAAATCACTTTTCAAAAGAGGACTTTGAAAACAAAAACAAAAATCAACAACACAAAAGACACCCAAAATGAAAATTATTTTTCAAAAGGGTCATCATTTAGAGAAAGAGGGAACATTACTTTGCCAGGAGTAAGTAGGAGAGGAGATGAGAAGAGGAAGATATGTAGGCTTAGCAATTCTAGAGAGCTTGTGTACAGCATGGGGACTGTAGTTAACAAAATTCTATTAGATTAGGGACCTTTATGTAATAAGTAGAGTTAGCTATTATTGTCACAATATCAAATAAAATATATTTTTAAAAGACATAAAACAGGGGCTGTAGAGATTGCTCAGTGGTTAAGGCTGCAAAGCCTAACCACCTTGGTTCGATTCCCCAGTACCCACAAAAAGCCAGATGCACAAAGAGGTGCATGTATCTGGAGTTTGCTTGCAGGGCTGAAAGTCCAGGCAGCAGTCATCCCCCCCCTCTCAATCCTTGAAAATAACTAAATAAAAATGTGATGTGATGTGTGTGTGTGTGTGTGTGTGTGTGTGTGTGTGTGTGTGTATGCATGGGCTCATGTTGGGTTCTACAAGCAGCTCCTCAACATCACTGCTCCTCCAACCTGGCGATTGTGTGCTAAGTGTGGGAAGATTCATAATTGGACCTGTAACATAATTAGAACCATAAAAGACAGCCATTCGTTTCTACAATATCTCTGCTGTGTACTCTCCCCAAATTTCTTTCCCATGAACAGACAGGGAATTCCAGCTCCATTTCAGAGTCTCATCTTTCTTCCTAAGTTTTCTTTAGGAAGTAAAAGAAAAATGACAACCATTTTTCTAATCCCTGATAAATAAGACCCTTGAGTGGTTAAAAAAAACAAAACAAAAACAAAAACCACCACAACCCTGCCCCTCCTACTACTTCCTTCCCATCTCTCTGGTGAGCCTGTGCTGTCACCAAAGCGGCAGGCAGGTGGAATAATGTTTAAATGTGAAGCTTTCACACCTTTTCTCTTTCTTATAGCTCAACACAGCTCCAAGGTCAATTTTCTTCCAGGCTTAACTTAATAACTACTTGGAATCAGGAGAGAAGAGAGGAACAATCTATTTTCTTCCACACAGATAAGCAAGTGTTCAGGTTCATGACTGATTTAACATTTTGTATTTGGGTGCTGCTCTCAGCATAAAGATGATAGAAGTGACTACAAATTTATGGGAGGACATACACAGAGATGGCATTTTAAGGTGTGATGAGTAAAAAACCTTCAACTTTTGACCAGAGTCATTTTTAATGAAATATTGACTAATAATTCTTTACTAAAATAAGTAGAAAACACCCTTAAAGAGACAAGAAACCAGACTTTGTTTAACTTAAGTCATTCAGCTGCATGCACATATTTTCCCCATAAAGAAGTATTTATCACAGGTTTGCAGTCATACATCTTAGAAACTTATTAAGAACTCTGTTTTTATTATTTTTTCTTTTTCTGATTTCTTTTCCAAACTTAAAAATCATACAACTTTAGACTGCAATTTGTGAATTGTTACTAATGAATAGATGCAGAGCTATTCTCATATGAACTTGTGTTGTAATAGCTTCAAAGCCTTCAGAACATAAAAACAAATCAACAACATAAAGCAAAATTACTGTAGGTAAGGTTGTCAATGTTTCATGTTGACCAGGTTACTATGAGTTTAGGAGGCAGCAAATCTTCTATTACATGTGCATGAATATGTATTGTATATGTAAGAGCAATGTTCTCCATGCCTTGTCACTTGAATCTCCTATTCTATATAACACATACATGTGAATGAATACATTTATACATAATATGCATGCTTCAATGCCTTGTCATTTGAATCTTCTAGTGTGTATAAACATGCACTTATTCATGAATACGGTGCATGTTTAATATGCAAGTTCTTATTTCCTTGTTATTTGCTGCACTTTGCTATGAAACAGCAATATATTCAAGTTAGATTAAGAAGTTCTCCATGTCAAGCCCTAAGGATAGCTGATTATAGACCTGACCTTTTGAGATTCCGTGCATTTCCCACTTAATCAGTACTGGAATGAGTTCTGCTAAGTAGGATATATGGGATTCCTATGGGAAAAGTGAAACCATTTAGAAAATAATGAGTCTCCCTCTGCCCCTCTCTCCTTCCATTTTGAGCTCTATTAGACCATGCATGCTAAACTAACAGTCTTCATCTATACAAGAGCAAAGCACAAAGGTGTACTGTTTGCATTATGTGGGCAATGAGTGGGCTCAGACAGGTTTGAGGGAGCTCTGAAGGGAATTGTTTATTAGCTTGACCGTTTTGGATGGGACAGGTATTTCTTACAAATTCCTCTAGGATTATTAATCTCTGGCACCTTAGATTTCGACAGAATAAATGAATCCGTGTTGCATGGACAATTGTATGGAATTAAGACTGTCTCCATTTTGTCTTAGAACAGTCACACACTTGATGGTTGGCATTTAGTATCACAAATACCCTAATTTGGTCAATTTTGCATTTCTCAGAACCCACAGTGTTTGAGTGAATGTTATATGCTCTCAATTCACCCCTAATGTCCCTAATTTTCCCCCCAACAGTCATAAAACCGAACGGCATAATTGATGTAATTAGACCTTTAGTAAAAGGCCCAGATGGAGAAAGCAATGTGAGACTCTTTCTAGGGAAGAAATCAGCACACTAGGTCCCTAGGACAGAAACTACTTTTAACAAGGCTTGAGGCTTAGGGAACTTTATTCTATGCTGTTATTGCTATCTCCAAGAGGAAGCTCTACCCAGAATGCAAATCTTCATTTACAAATTCTATAGGAGGGGAATAACATTACCTACTTTATTATATAGATGATGAAGGAAACTAAATTGCTATTATTTTTTTCACCAGAAACTCAACTGTTTTCAAATGTTGTGAAATATAAACATGTGATTCAAAGGTATTTAAGAATCATTTCTTTTGCTTTGGGGAGAAGATAATACCAAATGCTGTCAAAAACAAACACTGCCTTTATGATTTCAAGAGTATATGGAACTATTCTGTAAGGGAACAAGATTTAGTCAAATAATATTCCCAAGACATACTTTTCAATAGTCAGTTTCAATAACCATAGATATATTTGCAGACTGAATGCACCCTTGTTGGTGATATTCCACTCTACTGTGTTCTGAAATAGATTCTTATGAAGGAAATTACATTTCCTATTTAGAGAAAAAAATGCATTTATTGAAAATACCAAGTGACAAACTATTTTAAAGAATAAAGTACTTCATACCCAGAAACAAACTTCAAACTTCTTCATATAAAATATGTTTGACAATTGATGAGTAGAACAATTGCCAATTATGATATTTCAAACAGTTTCCATAATGACAGGTGAGATCTGGCTGCCTTGCTAGCTCTGCTGTTGAAAAGTTTCCAAGTTATAGAGCTGAAACCCACAAAAGTTATTTGAACAATGTGGATGAAAGTTGCATATATCACGTATGTGTTTTTTTTTTCTCATTTTTTGAGGTAGGGTCCAGACTGACCTGAAATTCACTATATAGTTTCAGGATGGCTTCAAACTCACAGCAATCCTCCAAACTCTGCCTTGTGAATGTTGGGATTAAAGATGTGCACCACCATGCCCAGTGCAAATATTATTACATAAAATAGAAATGCCCAGCACAAAAGACCACAAATTATAATTTTCTATTTATGCTTCCCCTTGCCAATGTTTGACACATCTTTTTGCTGCTGTTTGCAGTGCTGTGGGGGAGATGATGTCCACCCCTCTGCTCATGCCATCATTTTCTCTGCCAGGATGTAGTCTCCCCTAGGGTCCGTAAACCAAATAAACCCATTCCTCCACAAGCCGCTTTTATTTGGGTTCTTTCTGTGAAACAACAGAGAAAGTTGACTGCAACACAGGCCTTTTTAAATATTCTGCCCAATCTATACTATATTTGAGGGAGAGACTGTGATGAGGAAAAAAAGATCACTTTCTTGCAGAGTTAAGTTTGGCATAAATCTTTAATGAAGAAGAGCTTAATATCTAATTCAATATATTGCAATATTCTAATAATATGTCAATATATGCTCTTAATGGGGATTTAGGAAACTGACTTAAATTTTGGAAGCATATTTGACTTCTGTCTTCCTCATAAAATATGCAAAGAGAATCATTACGACAGAAATAAACATTTAATTATTTGTAATATGACAATTCCTACAGAGCCTATGGGAAAGCTGGGTTTGAATGGTAAGCAATAGTTTTAAATGCAAGTTTTAAATGTAAGGTAGGGAGTCTGAGTAAGATGCTGAAATGCATTTCTTTTTTAGGGAAAAGATTTATTAGGGAGGAGGTAAATATGCCTTGGAAGAGCATGGTGGGATTCCAAATCAGAAACTTTGTTTTCAGAGAACAAAAAGAATTTCTTACTGTCATAGATTAGATTTTAGAGGGTGGAAGAGTGCTAGGAGCTATGAACAAGGCCCCCAGGCTATGTGCTAGGAGCTATGAAGACACTGGACAAGAGTGGGCAATAAAGAAAGCTTCTGGTCTTCTATGGTCTCCTGCACATGGCAGGGAGGCAAAAAGATAAAAGAATGAAGCTATAATTCAAGCTTGCCTCAGCCTCATGCAGAAGGGCCTCTTAAAGCTACCACAACTTTGTTCTTGATAAGGAAGAAGTGATCAAGTTTGGAGGTCACCCACTGCTGGCTGAAGTTTCCAGGTTCTTATGTCCCAGGACAAGAAATTTTACCAGAGACATATAGTAAGGCAAGAGAAATAGAGATAGTTTATTGAGAAGACATAAGGCACCCCTGAGAATTGGACTAGGCTAGTAAGCTCAAAAAGCAAAACACGTGCAGCAGGCTATATGTTTCATGGCCCTTTATTGTGCGACCCTGCTGAGAGGCATGGAGAACATAGGATTAAAGGAAATCCCCATTATCTCATTATCTGAGACCGGTAGGAGGTTGGCCGCATTGTCCTTCTCCCTCCCTGAAATCCAGCCACCTGCTGGGCCCCAGCAAACCTTGATAAGCCCAGGCTCTTCAAGGTCTAAGTTTCCTGGAGTTCACATACTTCAGTTATAAGGTAATAATAAGCCTGGGCAATGAGAAAGTTTAAAGGTCACAGCTCCTCTACAGCCACTGCTGTCTGTTACATGCCTAGTCATGTAACTCCTGCCAACTTATCTATGCAAACCAGGCATTGACAGGTTACTGGCCCCTGCTAATCCCTTCATGAGACATCCATAGACCACCCTGCCCCTGCCAATCCCCTTTCTGCTTATGCCCCTGCCTCTCATTTTCCTTCTATATTAACAACCTTTTTTCAACGGAATGAATGAGCTATTCACTGAAAATGCCTCCCAAGAGTTCTTCCTCTCATTGGCTCACCACTGTCCCAAGGATCTGTCCACACAGCTCTGTGGATAAACAGGGAGTTGATGCACACAGCAACTCCCTAAGTAATTCATGGGCCCACACATTATGAATTATTTACATAGGTCCTGCCTCTGTCCTATATGTCTATCACAGGCTTTTCCTGAACATGCTCAGTTGCTACATGTAGCCAGCACGAAGAAGGTTTCCATTTCTTCTGATACCATCAGCTCTTTCTTTATGTTATCTCGATGTAGCTTTCTCCAAGACCTCTATTCTACTGACTTATTCTAACACCTACAAGGACAGTCAACAGCAAGTGCATTTAGCTGGGTTAAATGTCAGGCACTGGATATCATGTAAGCTTTTTAGAAAAGTGTAGCTAAAAGGTATGTAATAAATTTTCACAGGCTAGATATGGGTTATCATGAAAACACCTAGGAGAATTTGTTCCAGCTTCCAAACTGTTCATGAACTTTACCAGGGATTCCAAAGAGAGATTCTGAGCAAAGGAAAAATCCTGAGAGTGTTTCCCTGAGGCAGACATAGAAGTAGGGACAGCAGCCTCTGTCTACCTAGATCCTCTACCTGTGATTCCCCTAAGAAACAAAATACATGAAACACAAACCATGCTACCCTCACAGAACAGGCATGCAGTATGGCATCTGAGGAAAGGAAACAAGGAGAAAAACATTCTTGGTTGTGAAAAGGGCACAAAAATATACTAGTCTCGGACAGTAAATCTTTGGCTGTGGAAGATGAAGGGCTTTGGACAGTATCCTTCAGAGAGACCCAAGGACTCAGTGCCTGTGCACGGCTGAGCCAGAACTACAGGGAGTATGGTCTTTCACCCTCACCTCAAACATCAGCTGGCAAGTGATCAGTGTAAACAGTGGCATGACTGAGCTGGGGAAACATCAATAATGGGAGCAAGGCATGGCATAGGAGCAAAAGCAATACCGAAAAGCGAGGAAGAAACCAGATCAATAGAGAAAATGTTGGCAAGCCAACCCACACAATGCACATAAGGTTGAACTACGTCCTTATGTATTTTTTTACTCTCTTCCAACAAATGCCCAGCTTCCTATCAAATATTACAAGATATGTACAGAATAAAAAGTAACAATGTCATGATGTTTTCAGTGCTGAAACTATCAAATAAAGGATTTGAAGTACGTATGATTGCTATGTTAAAAATCTTGCCAAAATGATTCCAGTTTTCTCAAAGTGAACAGATGAGGAAATTTTAAAAAATGAATACTTAAATATTGAAAGCACAGAAATCACTGAAAAGAAACAAATTGCAACAAAAACAAAAAGTGCCATTAGTAGAGACAGTAGTACCATGACCAGGCCAAAGAAAAGATTAGTAAATGACAAATTAGTAAATTTGCCAAAACAAAATTTATTAGTTACCTTTTCAATACAAGGACAAAATACCTGAGAAAAATATAAGTTTTATATGAATCATCACAAAAAATTAACCACAGAGCCAGGCTTGTTGGTCCAGGCCTAATCTTAGATTCTTATGATGCTGTGGCCATAGGATTTCAAGCTTAAGGTCTGTGTGGGCTACTGAGTGAGTTCAAGGTCAATTTAGACAGTTTAGCAAGATTCTATCCCAAAATACAAAGATTAAAATGGCCAATCCCAGAAGTAAAGAGACAGAGGAAGAAGGATCACTGTGAGTTTGAGGCCAGCCTGGGCTACAGTGTGAGTCCCAGGTCAGCCTGGGCTAGAGTGAGACCCTACCTTGAAAAACTAAACAGAATAACAACAAAAGGTTAAAAGAATTTGTTGGGGATGTAGTTCTTTGGTAGATGAGGCAGTTAGGATGACTGGGCCCTGGAAGTATAAAGCAGGAATGTCTTTGGGCTTGCTTGCAATCTTTGCTAGAGGTTCTCCTTATCTCTTGCATGCACTGTTTTTCTATAGACACCCTGAGCCTCTCCTTGGGGGAAGCTTCTCCTTTAATAGAATTTAAATATAATCCTGACATTATGGTTGGTCAAGCTTTACACCCCAGAACTTGACATCATGACTGGTCTCCTCCTGAGCCAGCTCCAGGCCCAGACCAATCAGCTATCTCTCTGGCTCACCTGAGCCAGAAGGTATAAAAGCCCTTACCAGGGGTTAGAGGCCACTTGGCCTGCCAGTTCAGATTTCTGAACTTCCAGGTTCTGGAATTCAGCCCTGGTGAGAAGAGGGGAGAACCTCTTCCCCCATATTCCCACATGGGCTCTTTACCCTCTCCAGCCTGAAGGGCAAGAGCTCTTCACACTGTCTCTTTCCATCTCTTAATTTAATTCATCAAATAAAGTCTCTCTGAACCTTACCCTCTGGTCTATAGATTTTAATTTTTTAAATTCCTAAGACAAGAATCCAGGGTACTCTAAATTTGCTGATGGGTTGGTGTATTGGTGAATTGGCAAGGAACCCCAAAATTTCTATTTCAGAAGGGAGGAAAGTAGGGAGAGAGAAGGGAAGGGTAACAGAGAAAAGGGAAAAATAATGAAAGAAAGGAAAAAATTAAAGAACAAAAGAAAGACAAAAATGAAATAAAAAGGAATAAATTAGTCACAATGCAATGATCCATCTTTAGATTAATCACTGGTTCTCATAACAAGTTCCACTGACCTCATAGAAATATTTACTTTGGCCAGCCCTTCCCTTCCTATATATCTACTCCACAAGATAATTGGTTCCCAAAATATTTATTTAAATTGCTTACCTGACCTATCCTGATTTGCTTTAAAATTTCTAGAAATACCTCTGCTTTAGTCATTCAAACAAACCTATTGGCACCTCATGAGTAGGACTTTCCTTTTACATTTTCAAAATTATTCATCTGCTTTTGTCTTAATACTTTCTTATTCCCCCATTCTTACACTACACTTCCTCTACGGTCATGCATATGAGAGACATTTCCTTCTTGACCCCATCCCCATGTTTTGTCTTGTTTTTCCCAGCTATACTAAGCACAAAATGGTTATTAAGCTTCACATTGCATATGCTTTATTCATGGGCTTAGAGGTCACTGCTATTGCTCTAGGTTCACAAAACACAGTCAGCAAACATATGTCATTAATACTTATCAGAAATGACATAAAATAAAGGCTTAAATGTTTCCCCCAAATATATACCTTGAGGCTTAGTCATCATTGTGATGGCATTTGGAGGTGGGGCCTATGGGAGGATTAAGTCATAGGAAACCCTTAGGAATGGAATTAGTAGCTTTCTTAGTGTGTTCTCCATCATCGTGACCAGATACTTTAGAGAACAATGTAAGGGAAGAAAGATTTATTTTGGCTCACAATTTTAAAACGTTCAGTCCATGATCACTTGGCCCCTTGTGCTTGGGAAAAACATTATGTTGGCAGGAACTTGTGAAAAAAGAAAGTTGTTTATTTCATGACTGGACAGGAAATAGCCAAGATACAGAGGAAAAAAAGATCGCTGATGCTCAATTGGCTTTGTCTTTTCTCCATTCCACCCTTTTGCAATTACTTTTCTGCTGCTGGGACAAACACCCAACCAGAAGCAGCTAATGGGAAGGAAGGGGTTTTTTCAGGTGAAGTTCCTTCATGGTAGAAGAAGCTGGATCACTTCCATTGATTCATAGCAGAGAGACACCACCAAACGGAGCAAACAGAGCCACCAGAGACCAAACTGGCTCCCTCCACACCTAATAGGGTTGGATTAAAGATCCTATCTGCCATCTGCGCCAGAGATGCACCTATTCCCCAAAAAGTGTCAGGAGACCATGTGGGAAGCCAGTCTATGGGACACATACATTCACATTCAAACCACTATATAGACAGAGGCCATCTACAATTTAGGGTGGGTATTTCCCACTATTTTTTTCTCTGAAAGTGTCTTCAAAGATACATCCACAGGTGTGCCTCAACCATCTTTTAGCTTTCTTCAAATCTATTTGATGGTAAATGTTAAACATCTGTCCTTACAAAAAGTTCCTGGGAAGTTCTTCACTTCTTGTGCTATGTGAAGACACAGAAAAACAAAAACAAAAATCAAAAAAGCTGTCTATGATCAGAAAACTGGTTTTCACCAGTTTCCCTAGGATATTCATATATGATGTTTTTAATAACTCAAAGATGGAGCTAACCTTTCCTTTCAACTTAACTAACCTTTCCTTTCAACATAACTAAGGAGCTTCTGATGCTATTGGATGCTTCCTGTGACCTTGACTGCTGATAGCTGACTAGAATTAGGGGAGTCATTTGTTCACTTAAGAGAACTATTGCTACATGTGGATAGACATCAAGGACTCATCTTGATTATAGTTTTCTACAATGGCAATTGTCTAAAATTATCCCTTAAATCATTCAGGCTGTATTGAATAAATCATGACACATTTCCATTGCCATTGTTTGAACATTGATATGAATTGTAACTGATTTCATTTTTGATCTTTGACCACTGATAATCTCTATGCGGCAAACTTCCTATTTTATTTTATATCTAGACAAGCAATTTTTTTTTACATCCATCAAACCCCTTTCTTGGAGTACACAAGAAGTTTAAATTGAAAATCTGTGGCCTATAGGCAGAAATATTCATCCTCTACCTCTTGACTAGACTCCAAACCAAAAGTAGAACACTACAAATTGTTCTTCTCACTTGCCTTTACAGCGCAGGCCATACTGTACTCCTTTAAGAATTATTTTAATGAGCAAAAACTTCCTTTCAAGTGTACTTAATGTACACAATAGCCACCACATCTTCTCACTAATTAGGAAAGGCACTATCTTTGTGTAGTGGTAAGTGCAAATCAGATGTTTGGATCTTAATGGAATTTAACAAATAACTATTATAGAAGATATTTAGGAAAGTTTCATACCATTTATCTCTGCTTTAAATCCCAGCAGGAAAGTCAGAAAATAATATGAAATAAGTAAAGCCAAAAATGCAACATACAAAGAATTTGAGAAGGTCACAAACATGGTTCATAAAGGAATATTTGCAACATTAAATGCTTATATCAGGAAAGAAAAGAGATTTCACATGAATTATATAAATTTCCTCAAAAAATTAAAGGAACTAATTCAAACAAAATCAAATCGGAGAAAAAAATGATAAAAATAAAACCAAATCAGGGAAAAAAAATCTGAAAAGTTCTATGAAGTTGATAGAAATTTAATTAGAATCACCACTGTATAAAAGGAAGTAAAAATTTCAAATAGCAAAAATTACTGAAGACAATACTTTAGGTTATGCAAACATTTCAAATATAAAGAAAGTATTGTATGCAACTCTAAACCTATATTTAATAAGTTAAATTTAATAATTTTGATTAAATGGACCTTGATTTTAAATAACACAAACACCAAAATTCATTCAAGATGAAATTTACATAATATTACATAATATTCAATTATCTACACAATTATCATGCAGATTTTGGTAAACTGAGAATGTTAGATACATCTCTCATTCCTTATGTGTTCTGTTTTTGTTCTTTTCAAATCATTTTGCTATTATTTTTGGTAGTTTAATTATATATGAAGGACTGAACTCTTATAACCCATCAGATGGCTCCCAGCCCATGGAACGCCTTGAGAAGCTGTCCACAACACCTGCTTCCTAGATATACACTTCAGAAGGTTTCTGCCCCTGATCAGCCTGGTTTCCACAGTATCTTCATTAAAAGTGTGTGATGGTTAGGTTTTGTTGTCAACTTTAATCTTTTTAATTATCTTGGGTGGGTCTCTGAGGATGTTTACAGGAAGGCAGCCTCTCAGCAAGGGGCAGGATGTAAAGAAGCTCAAAGAAGCTGGAAGTAAGCATCCTTTCCTGTGTGGGCACTTCAGGAAGGAAATTCCAGAGATTTAGGAAGCTATTAAGTCTGGGGAAGGGTTGTAAGACCCCACCCTAAGGTTATATAAAGGGGAAGAAATTCTCTCCTTGCCCCACCTGCCTGTTTGCTGCATTGTGTGTGTACGGTGTAGGTGATGGCAAGCGTTTGTAATCCCAGCACTCTGATAGTGAGTTGGGAGGCAGACACCAGATAATTCCCTGGCAGTTAGCAGCAGGTTCAGTGACTAGCAACAGCAGATCAAGATCAAAAGAAGGCCCGACTGAAATGAAATGGAATGGTGAGGGCTTTCGGGAAAGAGGATGAGCACCTGCATACACACATATACATACACACCAAAAACTTTTTATAAAGAAATAAAAATGCAGCATATATTCTACTATCCATTAACTGCACATATTTGAAATTTTTGTTGAAATCTTTTATGAAGGATTTGTCCCTATATGGAAACAACTTGAAATCCTGGGAAAAACCTCCCACTGATTTTGGGGGAAATAACATCATGGCTGACCTTGATTCAACCTTACTTTACTTTGCTAATTATTTTTTAAATTCAGAAGATTTCCTCAAGCGTTGTTAGAATCATTTTTATTTAAATGACAGGTTATTATATAGTTATAATATAATTCTGAGTTTTGATATTTTGCATTCAAAGTTATACCAAAGTATATCGAGACCAAAGACATATTCTAAACAGGTCATGAAGTCTAATTAACCTTCTATCACATTCAACTACTTTAAGTTACATGAACTTGACTCTGTCCTCTAAATAAAACAATACAATTTTGGCATCTCATTAATAAACATGACAGCATTTATTAACACGCCATGTAACTAAAGTAAAACTTCATCAATTCAAATCTCAAGGAACCAGAAGTAATCAAGCTAGAACTAAACAGGAACAAATTATCTGACATCATTTAATGGCAGGGAGCTGAGAAGCTAAACAACTTGCTGTTTCTGCCAAACAATCTTGATTACTTGTCACTGTGGAAGAAGTTGGTAGAGTGTAGAAAGAAAGGTTAATTTACTTGCTCTCACACAGCCTCTCTCTCTCTCTCTTCTTATTGACAAATTACCATGATCATTAATTGAAGTGTTGCGAATCAATTTCAATGAATGCATGATTCACGAGATCTTGCCCTTTAAATAACAAATAAAATTATATTTCCAGGCTCTTCATTCCCAAACATCATATATTAGATTATTTATTATTATTTTTAACATGATGGAGCCTTCATTAAATCTTTATGGACTCATAAAGCATACATTTCTATTGGTCCTCCACCAGAATTCTAAGGTCAAAGATTTACTTATTCTTCATTTACTCACTCATGTAATGTCTTTTTTTTCTTCCTACAACCATTTTTTCCTTACTTTGTGAGTATAACATGTTAAAACATTTATTATGTACAACTAATATTAAGACAGATGTCACTTGTTCTGTTTTTGCTTAATATTTCTTTTTGCTTGAAACTTCATGAATTCAACATCAGTGCTGATAGTAACTATTAACAGTGAGAATTTAAGCATTAGTAATTAGAAAGAAAGTTGCTATTATTTATTTGATAGACTGTATATATCTCATCACATTTAAATTTCATGATTAATTTTTAAAGGTTATTTTTATCTCCAGCTGTAGAAATATAAGACATAGCAAAATCAGACAGCTAGTGTTAAAGTCAGAATTTGCACTCAGCTCTTTCAAAATATAGTCACAATCTTAGAACTACAAATTACTCATCTACTCAGGGAAAATCACATATACTGGTTTACAAGCTGGCAACTGGTTTATTGTTGCTCTTATTCTATGTGTTGATATTGATGTTATTATGGAACAATTTTTTTTTTTTACTTCTGGTGCAGTTTGTTTCTCATTGCTGGGACAAAACATCCAGTGAAAAGCAACTTATCGGAGTAAAATATTTGCATAAATTTTTCCGTTTCAAGAGTAAGTTTCATCATGGCAGGGAAGCGCAACAGAGCAGAGGTTGGGCATCATGTCTTCTCCCATCAGCAGGGAGGAAGTGGGGCTGGACTAATCAACATGAAGGCAGCAGGATGTGATGGTGCATGCCTTTATTCCCAGCACTCAGTAGGCTGAGTCATAGAGTAAGTCTGGTCTTTCCAGGTTTGCCAGGGCCACACACAAAAAAAGACACACACAAAAAAGACAAACATCAACATCTATCCCTAGTAACACACCCCATCCAGAAAAGCTCCTCCCCCAACTTCACCAACTGTTGATCTTGGAGTATGAGATTTAATCACCAACATGAAGCTACCTTTCCTGGCCCCTTTCCCCTTTTTTCCCTCCTCCTTCCTTTCCTTGTTCTTTCCTGTCTTAACCATGTCTTTTATTTTCTGTAGTCAGATGCTTTGATATCTGTGTCATTAGTGACCGTGAACTCCAGGATTAGATACTTTCTAAGAGCAGCAAACATTTTATCCATGAGTATGACGTTATATGCAAACCATTTGGTGTCGACTCTATATCCTTTGTGGAGCTCCCACACGCTAAGCCATCTTTACCTGTCCTGTCATCCCAGGGACAGCGCCTATGACATGGGACATGCTGAAATCAGTAGAGTTGGCTGAAATTTTCAGCCTCTTACACATTCCACTCATTTTTTTCCTGGAGAAATGATAAAAGTTTTTGTCACCAGATTTTCACTCCGACTTTATATCCCTACCCACTCCACTGCCCCTTGCTTTCCTGTGTGTTCCGTTGGTATGGTGTACCATCACCTCTTGGGAATCTGTCTTTTCCATAACAGCTATCCTCATCAGTAGAACCTGCCATAGCAAAATGGTGTGAAATCAGTTGAAGTTTTCTGTCTCTCTCCCTCTTTTGTGTAGAAACATACAAAACAGTGCTATTTAAATTAAATGTTATCAAATTAGCAAAGTGTTGTTCTCTCCTAGCTGGACTATATAAAATAATTTTTAGCAAAGTTGTACTGTGAATTTAGGAGGGACATATGTTCTTTCACATTTAATGATTTTGAGTGTGAAGAAACACTTGTAAAATCTGCCTTAAGCTATTTAAACTTTCGGTCAGTCTTGAAATATCAGTTGTATTTTTAGATATAACAAGATTATTTACCAGACCCCTGAACAATAGCATATGTTCTCTCTTCTTATTCACTATCCATAAGTACCAATTTTAAATGTGAATTTTGCTTGTCTCCTAAGACAAAATATGGGTACAAATTTATGAAATAGTGCCAATATCAATCTACTCTCATTTCAAAAATATGATGAATCAAATTTGCTGAACTTAAAAAACAAGGGTGAATTCATATTCATGTATTTAAATTTCCCGTCTTAATAAAAGCTATTTCTAAATTGTGTTTATTCCAACTGTTGGCTTTCTTGTGTGTGCTATGAACATTTTTATTACTTTCTTTTCCACTTAAGTTCCAGCCCAATTCTATTTAATTTTTTATTTTAAGTTCATACTCATTCTATAACTTCAAAATATTTATGTATTTATTTATTTATAAGCAGAGAAATAGAAAGAAAAGAGCAGAGATAATGGGTGCACCAGGGCCTCCAGCTGCTGCAAATGAACTCCAGATGCATGGTCTTTTTGAGCATCTGGCTCTACTTAGGTCCTGTTGAGTGGAGCCCAGGTTGTTGGGCTTTGCAGCTAAGTGCCTTAACTGCTGAGCCATCTCTCCACCTGTATTTGATCATTTTTAAGTCTCCAAATTCCACCTGACATTTAGTCATATCTTCTTTTCCCATAGAGAATATACTTCAAAGTTTTCACTTTTTCTCTTGTATTCATTGTTAAACAAATGTTCAGGACATTGCCCATCTGGGTGTAATAATGAGATTCCCTAGGGACATAGAAGTGACAAAGATGATTTCTGTTATGGAGGAGATAGAATTGAGAACCCAATAAATCAAAAGTCAATAATTAAATAAAGAAAATGTGAAAATTTGCATAATAGAAGCAAACAGAAAAAGCTATATGAGAAAAGAAGAAAGCACTAAGATCACAGAAATACCATATAGTAGATTTTCAAAGAATATCTCTACTGTCCATTGGTAGGGTGGAATATTATAGGGCCAAAGATAACATTATCAGAATCCCTCAATGTAACATTACAAAATACTCAGATGTTCAAAGCTGTATCAATGGTGTGCTAGCAGCTAAGCTCAGGGTGGTTGGAGTGGTCACAGTACTCAACCTACCCTCTTCTCATGTCTCTTAGTAAATCTTCCCTGGAAGCTTCCTCCTGTGTTGCTTCTCTGTGCATATATGCATCCTTATCATCCAACCATGTCACTAGTAGGAGACGGAAGAGTAAAAAGAGAGAGTAGTAATATAGTATAACGCTTCTCCTTCTTCATAAAAGTGCAAGTGTTCAGGAAGATCTGTGTTCCTCCATGACTGTGGTGACCACGTGGATGGTGCTCTTCAATGTCTCTACAACTGGAATAGTTTATTCTATTTCCATTTTTGATGAGATAGGAAGAACTTTACTTATTATATCTAAAATATCAATCATTAAAAATTTTATTTTAATCCAAATTCAATATGCATTGGCTTTTAGTATGGATGTTTATGAACAACAAAATAAAACAAAAAAATCTATGGGAAAGAATAGATCAAATTTTTGATCAGCAAATCAATATAATTATTTAATAAAAGCAAAAATTAAGCTGATGATGTAGTTCAGCAATAGAATTCATGCCTAGCCTGCACAGAACCTGAATTTGTTCCCAATACCACATAAAACCAGGCATGGTTGTGCATGCCCATAATCTCAGAACTCTGGTAAGTGGATGAATGAGAATAAAATGTCATCCCTGCCTGCATTGGGATTAGTACCAAATAATAGGAACAAAGATAAATATTTCTAAATATCTATGTTGCTCCTATAAATTGGTACTAGTGAGAGTTTTGAGCATAGATTTTTTTTAAAGCCAAGGATAGAATAAATACAGAGAAGCATAGATGGCAAAGATACGAATATGATATCTAAATCACAACCTCCAAGGCTCAGGGATTCTTGCAGAAGAGTGGGCAAAAAAAAAGCCTAAGAGTCAGAGCATGGGAAGTGGGGCTGTGAAATGTTATCTTCTGGATAAGACTGGTCTATTACACTCATGGACTCATTGCAGATGTGGTTTCCTACATACCTGCAAATGATGGAAGTTGTCATTCACTATTCCATTATAGAGGAGGGAGGGGACCATGAGACCCCATACCTCTCAGACTAAATCGTGGACATTGATGATTGCTGGGAGAGGGGGAGTCATGTCCTTTAGTGGCATAGACACTGGAGGATTGCCTAATATATACTTGATAACCCTCCACCCATGATTAAGCAAGCAACCTGTCATGGTTTGATACAGGTGTCCCCCACAAACAATTGAATGTGTTCTGATAGATCGATCCTCAGCTGATGGCAGTTTGGGTTTTACAACCTCGATGAAGCTGTGTTGTTGGGAGCAGGCTTATGGGATTATAAGCCAGCTTCCCCTTGCCAGTGTTTGGCACACCTTCCTGCCGCTGTTTACAGTGCTGTGGCAGAGGTGATGTCCAGCCCTCTGCTCATGCCATCATTTTCCCTGCCAGGATGGAGTCCCCCCTCGAGTCCGTAAGCCAAATAAACCCATTCCTCTACAAGCCACTTTTTTTTTTGTTCTCTTTGCACAGCAACTAGAATGATAACCCCAACAGTTTTGGTACCAGGACGTGGGGTCATCTGTTGCTGCTAGAACCCTGATCTTGTGGCTTTGGTCTTCTGGAAGTGATCTACAGGAGGAATGTGGAAGGATTTGAACCCCCGGCCTAAGAGGTGCCTTGCAGTGCTGTAAGTACAGCGTATTGGATCATTCTGGTCAGAGTTTAAAGACCTGAATGTAATGAGAACTATGGACTGTGAGGTTTGGCTTACAAGGGGGAGAAAGAACTTGGTCAGGACTGTGCCAGAAGCAGTTTGTGTGTGAGGCTTGCTGCATTCTGCCTGCCTGTGTCCTGGAAACCTG